>JAIPRL010006204.1:0-28479 GCA_025469235.1 Pemphigus obesinymphae | reverse complement strand
GACGGGGCCCGTGGGAGCCGTCGTCCGAGGCCTTTGGAATGTGCTGACCCAAGCATATTCTACCCTTGTAGGCACGTCGACCATCGTGTGAACCGTATGGGTCACACGCTCGGCCTACTTGCTAAACTCTGAGTCAACACATTGTACAATATTTATATGCTATAAGTCGTATAATACATATATCAATATCCTATACACTGTATAATATATCCCGTATACAACAAACGATTTAAAACAATTCTTTACTACAGCGACAGTACAACAGTACACTATAACTTCGAACATTGTAATATTAGTTCGAACCAGACGCTCTACAGCCAAAAACCCGTCGTCGACAACAATTGAACGATAAATTGACTAAACCATCATCTTGGCCGGGGTGAAACCAATAAACGAAAATATATATTTAAATTTATCATTATGGTAGAAAAAAATTATTTTTATTTGAAATAATTATCTGAAGAGAAATTTATCTTATCTAAATAATATGTCTCTCGGACACTATGTATATTAGATAACGCGTCGTTGGTACATACGTATATATTTATTTACCAGTAAGTATTCGTAGTATATTTCCCTCATTGAGTTTCAGTCAGTATAATTACGCGGACCGGATTATCGGTGTATTATAAACCCGAATCACGTCGTACAAACCGATTGTGGCGGCTTTATAATACTGCATTTTCTTTTTTTTTTTATTGATACCTATCTGAAACGAAACGATCTTGTTCAATCGTAAAAATCATATTTCAATCGTAAATTGTTTTTATCCTTTTGCGCTCGACATCGTCCCATAAATCGCCCGTAAATCTGTTGAAAATCACGGTACGATTTTCAAATGTTTTTTTTTTCTTTTTTTTTCATTCAACGTTTACCCCGTATAACTCTCTCCCACTTTCTCTTCCGTTCACGTTCCGTCTTCCGCTCTGTCTATATACCACATCGGCTGACACAATATTTTGTAAATATAGTATAATTTGTGGATGTACGAAATACAAGCTCATATAAATACGGTATATATCAAATGGAAAAAAAAAAAAAAACGCACATAAACTCATCACCCGTATTACATGTGTTACGGTATCATTAGTAATAATATTTCATATAACAGGCAAACATAATAATTATACGTTTATTTTTAATAAATATTTTACATTAGCGTACGTTAATTATCGTATAATATTGTTTAATATACGTATATTTACCCTTTTATTAAATTATACGAAATACCACATACCGATATACATAATAATAATATTAATAATAATTATTATTATTATAATATTTAATATATCGAATTCTGAATTTTTCATTTTATAAGCGCATACTTATTCTCTTATTTACAATATTATCAGTAGTGAAAGTTAGGAAGGAAATCCATGATGCAAGTCACGTTCTGATTAATTTCGTTGATATTTTATGACACCTTCATCTCGTAATTTGTTCGAAACTCTTTTGCATTATCTTGAAAAAAATAATTATTATACGACATATATAATGTTACACTTTATATATATATATATATATATTGTTTGCTTCATTAAAATATCAACACAAAATACTACTTTGCTAGAAAACAGCTAGATTCAAAAAATTTAAAAGCAAGCGGGTAGTCTAAAGTATAAGATCAGATAACGTTGTTTAAAGAGATAACAATGTAACGAACATGTATACAAATGTATTATGTAAACCCAGAATTATTAAGCAGTTTGATCACAATAGTCAAATTAATGTTTTAATAAAAAGTTTCGGTAAAAACCATTAATAGGTATTATATTTACATGTTTTTTTTTTAAATTATCATAAATGTATTTTTTGAAAATTTCAGATAAATAATATAAAATTATTATAAATTTAGTTTAACTCTAATCAATTAATCCGTCGAGAACCTAATTGTATAATCTATTATACGTGATTATAATAGTAAACAAAAATTTATTAATAAACTTTGTTGAAATTCTACATTTTTCGAGGATCTAATGTAGGAACGAATTTAATTTCATACTAGGACGTGCTAAACTCCTATCGACTGCCCTGAATAATATTTATTTTCGTACATACTTATATTATACTTAATATTACACTATGCCGGACATATTCATACAATATATACTGCCTTTTTAGTGGCAATTGGCAAGTATACCATACATTATAGGGTAACGGCTACAAAAATTAAATCTTATTAATCGATATTTAGTTTATTTCTGTATATAGATAAGATATTATTAAATTCAATATTTGAGGTATCTACTAAAATATAGTTTTCCACATGAAAGTATTGAAGAGAAACATAGTTTTCTCAAACTAAGAATAATACTAATATATATTTATTTATGAATAATCTCATTTTTAACTTTTTGTTAAGTACTATCTATAGGTACAATATAGTTTACTTAGTTACAAAGAGTGCGGATTATAATAACTTCATTTTATTAAAATATATGCTTATAATACTGAAAATCTAATCGTTATCATACGACATTCGAAAATATTTTAAAAATTGTTATTCAACATTCTACGTAGTAAAAGAAATAAACGGGCTGTAGCTAATGAAAATCAAACTAAATGAAATAAATAAATTTTAATTCGTCCCATAGGTTTCGGTTTAAGTTAATAGTTACCAAAAAATATAATTGAAAAAAAAAAACGATGTAATGAAATGTAAAACATTTGAATAGACTAATTATTTCGAAGAAAATTATAAAACACCACGTTATCATATGCGTATAAAAATTTGAATTTTTATAAACATTTATTATGGTCGTTATATATCTAGCTATATGAAATTTTATTAAAAAATATATAAAAAAATTGTGTGGAAAATACGATTACTTCTATATACTTATTTGGATGATCGTTCAAAAGAACTGTAACATTATATTTTAATACAATGACAAGTTTAACTATCTGAGTAGTGAAAATTTACGAAAAATATTTACCATATATATAAGTTTAAAATGTATAACTTCATAACTATAATCAATGTCCACGGTTGGTAAAAACTATTTTGGTATAATCGCGTCAAAATCTTTCGTATGTTTCAGAAAACTCATGCATATTTGTATACTACTTAAGTTCAAAAATTTAATTTAATTAAATTTAATATGATCACGTAAATATTTTCAATAGATTATCACATAGGATTATGCATTGTAAAATACGTTGGCCATCAATTTCACTGGACATTTTTCCAAAACAATATTTTCGATTATACTCTGTAGTAATGATCTATTAATATCATTGCACGTTGAGAGTTATGTGCATAAATTCGAGTGTGAACGTTATATTGTATAGAAACTTTTATGATTTTTAGTATTAAAATTTTCCGTTTGGCATATATTATTAAGTCCGGTGGAATTGAATCGTCTACTATAATACGACTAAATAAGGGACGTTTAATTTTTCAGTCTGACGAAATTCCTGCGACGGCGTTAAAAGTTTGTTCTGGAATTTATGTATTTCGCTGTTCCGGGCAGGTAACCAAAGGTCGTATATTTTTACCGCTTCGCCAGCCGCCCGGCGGCAAAAGTTTTCGCCCATTGGCCAATTCAACGTTCTAGGTAATGTCTAACACTATTCACGGTGTAAATAAAATAAAATAAAATAAAATAAAATAAAATAAAAAAAAAAAAAGGAAGGAAAGGAAAGGAAAAAAGACTGAACTAAATTAAAACTTGGACGTTGAAAAAAAAAAAAACTACGGTTTGAATTTTGTAGAGGGGAAAAAAGACCCGGTACACGCACTGATTGTCGACTTATTCCTATAGACGCTCGACATCACGTACTATAGCTTGTACGCCGTACGAAAATTCGCACAAAACGGTTCAAAATCACTGGTTTTTGTGTCATGACTTTGGCCTTTACGACTTTTACAACTAAATCGTACCAATAAGAACTGTTTATATTTTCATTTTATCTGTATTATAATGTTATATTGTACAATATAAATCAACGAATTATTACTTTATGATATATTTTACTGAATCGAAAATACCATCGTTTACCATTATACACCCGTTTTATCAACGATATGATAAGAAATCACGATTAGACCCGTTGTGAACTATAACAGAGTTATCAATGGGAGTTGGGTACTAAATGAATATCACGAATTCAGCCAGCCACCATGTTTCCGTGAGAAAACGTTATCGTTTTAACATTGCTATAATAGCACAATAAAATAATCAAAATTTTCATTAATAACGAACTATATATACTAATATATAATATACTAATTACTAGTATGATACCTAATAAGAAAAATATTATACTACCTCCCGAAATAGGGCAATGTCAAATCCGTCACTATCCTATTTTATAAGTCACTAATTTAATTGTTTCATTCTGTGATATTATCAGGGAATAAGTTGAATTAGAATATACACCGATAATAAAATACATTAGCCACTCATATGAGGTGATCGAATATGTTACACAATAAACCATATATAATTTTAGAAAAATGGATAGGCCAACCTTATACTGATATTTTGGGCTGATTGTGTTCCTAAAAGGGCAATGTCAAGGTATTTCAAAATAATTAAACTAAATTTTAGATCATGGATATCAGAAACAATATTCCTAGAGTAAAAAGAATTCATCTTAATTTAATTACTACCTAGTTGAAAAAAAATGTAAATAATTGGAGATAGATACCTGTCCATTACTTACAAATCTATGTTTATTAAAATTAAAACAACATTCAATCCAAATGATAACAATTATTATCGATAATATAGTTCTTAGACATAAATTCAAAATAAATTGTATAATTTTTACTCATAAAGAAAATGTTTAATTAAAAACCTTACACGTATTTACATAATCTTGTATAAAATACGTACATATATGTAAATATATATATGATTATATTTTAATACGATTAAATTAAAATTTTTTGTTATTATCTTTTTTAATGTAGATATATACTTACATCTATTTCTTAAAGTATTTGTTTTAATTTCTTAATGGGCTTACTACATTTTACATAATTGTGTACTATTTGAATCAGTGTGTAAAAATAATATTTTTCATTTTTCAAACAAAATATGAAATCTAGATCAAAATTCGTATGTCCCCGACGTTTGTTTATTTCGTAATGAAATCATTGTATCATTTCAATTATATACACGTCAACACTGTTTATGATTTCTAATCACGTCGTGTATGTGGGCTAATTTCGTTTTGTCATAATGCCAGTTGTATTTTAAATTGCCCTCCATGATTAATTGTCGTAATTGGTATCATTGTAAGACTGTGGCATTTTCCGAATACACAAAACATAGTTCGAAACACAATCGTAATGATGACCATGCGAAAAAACTGAACCAATGAAGAACACGCCCGACGGTCTGTTTGGCCAGCAAACTAACACTGATTACGAAAATAATACCGTCTAAAACTAATGAAAATTGTAAATAAAATGAAATCCAAATAATATCATCCGATGAATACACGATATACAAATTATATAACAAAAAAACGGTCATTGTGACTTAAAAGCAGTTCACTCGTAAGATAAGATAAACTTAAAGAAAACGTTATATTTTAAATAAATAAATACAACTTACGATAATTAAGATTATCAGCAAATTTTAGCGTATTAAATAAATAATAAAATAGATAACCATGAAAACTATTAGAGTAATTATTCGGTGGTTTTCTTTCACGCTATATTATGACGACACAACTCGAAAATTCGAATTTTTTTTATTTTTAAGTAAAAATGAATAAACTGCATTTGCTGTTAATAATATTTATATAAGTACATACAATAAAATTAGTAAGTTTAAGTTCAATCCATTTGTTTAATATTTTCTTTTATACATTTTTTATGGATAAGCAAAAAACAAATTGTTATAGGTATTATTATCAAACCACTAGATAGCAATGAACATAGTCAACAACTATTCGATTAACTAAAAGAGGATTTAAGGGATATTTGGATTAGAAAACGGTTACATAAAAGAAAGTGAGTTTTACTTAAGCTTGCCGATGACAATATTAAGATTAGTATATGTATAGATTAATATAAACGATTCAGTAAACAATTTTTGATTGTTAAAAAGAAAAGCGAGTATTCCATTGGACAGACAAAAAAAAAAATCATACGTTTTTTAATCATCTGACTAAAATCGGTACAGAAGTTCTTATAAGTAAAACAAATGTAGTATCTACAGTATGTAACTGGTTTTTTTGAGACCCACATTTGAGTACTATTCTCGTGTAAGCTTGACAAAAACTATATTCAGAACAGATAGATATAAATGTTATCAGTGATCATCTTAACGCCTATTAACAACAGCTAAAATTACGATAGTTTAAAACCATTCGCTAAAAAGGTAGGACGGATCCGACCCAAGTGCTTTTTCCATTCATACCGTTATGATCTATGGTACTCTGAAAATATTGAAATTTTCAGTATCTTTAATTTACATACCAATTAATAATTTTCGGTAACGTAATATACTTCATAATCACATTATAAAACTCGCATTCATGTGAGTAATAGTCGAAATATTGATAACATTCATACATACAATCATATATACTGTACCCATATATAATGTAGAATATATAATATACATTGTAAGATAATAAATGTTCAGTAATTTAATATATACAATTACTTATTGAAATATATAAAATAAATATAATTGTAAAACGTATTAAGAATGTATAATATGATTATTGTCGTTTTTTTTTTTTTTTAAATTTAAATTTAAAAAAGATTATATTTTTGATTATATTTTCGTGGGAAGAGATTAAATTGTCATTTTATTATTATTATTTTTTTGCGTGTTAAAATATATTCAATAAGAGATAGAATTATATTTTACTGTTTTAATCAAAGAAGTTGAATGAAAAAAAAAAAAAAATCAAAATATGTAATCTAGACCCAATCATTCCGTTTATGGTACTTTTTTCCGTCTTATTACAGAACAGTTAACAACTTATCGAATCATATACATTAGAATAATAACGACATCAATGATTGTACCGTTCGACGATTCTCGTATAGACCATATAGAATAATATAGAAGGACTGTTGTATATGTCGCCCGTATTCCAAGTTGTCACGAACAAAGTGTCGATTCTTACAGTTCACCCGTGTCGGCGACAAAAAATATTGTGTGAAAATAATATGTTTTGTTTAACTTGTTTAATTTTGCGCAAATATCACTGCCATGATAGTATGAAAAAATATCCCGCCACTTTTCAATTGATTTATGTTTCATCATTGTATTGTGTTATATATTTGATTTTTTTCTTATTATATTAAAATATCTTAGTCCGTGGGTTCGTGGGTAGAATAATATATCTTTCGTAAATTGTAATATTGAAATTTAAAAATGTCTAATTGTTTTCTTTGTAATAAAACAAGCAAATTCTAAATCCAAAGCCGAAAATATATCTTTTCATAAGTGTTTTACTCATAAGTACCTACCTAATTTACTACTATGTTTTTATATACTTATTTATATAGGTACTTATATATCTATTTTTGTATTTTATTATTATGGATATAATGTATGTCTACCTACCTATAATGTTGGCTGATAGAACAGATATAGAAATACCATTATAATATATAGTGTCCAAAAATAATTCAATAAAATATAATCGAAAAATACATTTTTTAACAAATAATACATTAGATTACTTAGTAACCAACAGTTTAAAAATTTAAGGAACTAGAGACGAATCTCTGAACAATTTTGGGCCTAAAACTGATTGAAATGACATGAAACTAAAGAAACAAATTTATATTTTATACACTGTAGGCCATAATTACGTAATTGTTATCATAATAAATACGATCAATAATTATTATCTATCATAAAATAATTAATCGGTGTATTCCACTATATATTCCAGAACATTAAACATTTTAATCGTGGTCATACTGTTTTTAGGGGCACTTTGTATGTTACAACTATTTTACAGAACAGTCTCTCTATATTACTCAATGGTATAGGCTAAGGCGGTCGTCTTGACGTTTGATTAAAGTTCGGGTGTGTAGAGTAAATTTCGCGCAGACGTTCGTATATTTTAAATTGGCCTCGAAACGCCCGACGTAGTACGTGCGCGGTCTGGTGGAATTCCCTAAGCGAAATACGCCTTTGCCCGTGTGGCAGTCCACTTTGTTCGCACGTCATCGGTGCCGACTGGAAACAGTGTTGACGACGAACGCATAAAACAAATAAAACGTCGGGCAGTGAATCATCGGGTCTTCCCAGAGTAAACAACACGCGGAGACGGATGGGTGATCGTCCGGGGATCTCTTCAAGCCCGGCGTCGACTGGCGGTGTGGGGGGAGGTGGATATTCAAATTACATCCCGTAATCGGCCATTTATTACCGATGACTGAGTATACACCGGTATGTATATGAGACGTTGCAATAGAACAACCGGAGAGCGGAAGAAACTCGAAAAGACGGGCGAGACGGAGAAAAATGATCTTGCGTTTTATTAGCATTCTCTCTGTGAGAACTGTTCGCGAAACCCCATGGTTGTGATAAAAGTGGTAATATACTGTAAGCGGATTCGTACGCAGGAAATTATCGACGGGAGTTTAAAATTCATGGCAAACCAATAAATGACGAGAGAAAAAATTTTTGGTCCGTATAAGGTGTGAAAGCATCTATAGGAAATAGCTGGAGGATGTTGCTCGATTGTCCCTTTGGTCCTCGTTTAAGACAAAGTATTATAGTTATTTTTGAATCAATGATAATTAATTATTGCATTAAAAAAAAATACGAATATGAGCCGTGTTATTTAATCCCACTTAAATAGAAAAACCAGTGTGTGTATTTTAACACACAGAGAAAATGAATATGTGTGTTTCCATATAGCAAATTAGAATATATAAATGTTTTTAAACGGTTTTAAACCATATTTCCAAAAAAAAAAACATTGTGATATCGTGTTGAAAATATTTTATAAACAAATATTGTAAATTCAGTATTTCAGACATGTGTTTCAAATATGTTAAACACAATTTTAAAATAACATTAATTAAATATATTATTGTGAAGTTATTTTTGAACGATATTGTGAAAACATGTGTATTAACATATTTCAGAAATGTGTTTTATTCAAATTCAAGATAATATTTTGAAAAACATTAATTAAAAACATTTTTAAATTATTTCTTGAACATCAATTAAATATATCAATATTTAATTATGCCTATGAGATGTTTTATGTTCTATGATTTATATAAACATAAATTACATGGAAAAAACATCTCCGTGGATAAATACCTGAAATTCGTATTTACTTATATGTGATATTCTGGTGTAGCAAGTTAAATTCAAAATGACAAGATGGAAATCGGGGAATACAATGGGCAAAAAAGTTTTTCGTACAATATTTAAGATGGTGAGGGCAAAATCCCTCCTATCTTTTTTTCCTCGTTTTTCCATCTTTTTTTTGTAATTCAATGTTGTGATTTAATGTTTCCATAAAAGGTTACTACAATATTAAATCGACCACATTTTGTCAATGCTGTATTTCTCTACCATGGATATATTTTAAAAACGTTTCAAAAATATTAATTACATAAAAAACAAATATTACACACACGAGGTAGCCATCATTTTTATATAATATTTTAATCTGAAATATGTAATTGCAATCTGAGTATATATGTATATGTGTATGTATGTATGTATTTATATATGTATACACTGTATAATTATAAATACGGTATATGACTATATATAGCATACATAGTATGGAAGGTAATTTTTCTTCGAGATTAAAAAAACTACTGGAACAATCGAAAAATGTCGAGTTCAAAGTACCATCTAGAACCAATTTTCTATCTTTAACATAAATTTACTATAAAATTTACAACATTTACTCACAGAAAAATGAAAAATATATAAATAATATAATAAAGACTATTGTAAAATCGATAGTTTCCGAGACCGTTTAGAATCTAAAGAGTGTATATCCTAGATTATAGGCCTGTCTAACGGTTATTTAGTCGATTAATTTTTATGCATATTTCAAAATATTTTAATCAAAAATATATATATAATCGTTCTACATATTATGTTCGTTCGGTTGATCGTTCGTTATAACGATTTATATTACTGTATTCGTTATGTGGGCATTTCGTTATATTCTATATGATTCGGCGAGACATAATTTGATATTGAAATTTACAATTTAAACATTAAACGTGCACGAAACTTCGGGATAAAAAACTTAGAAAGGTTTCGCCCGTGGTAGGTTTAAATTATTCAGGATTGGGTTATTAAGATTCAATCTACAAAATTCGTACATTAGCATAGTATAGGACCTTTTCGTTTTTCCGCGTTATCTTTATTAACAGGACGTACAGATCTCGTTTTAGGTTAAAATTCGAGTCTTAAAAAATATTATGCTAATATAAGACGGTATGAGAAAAAAAAAAAAGGAAAAAAAATCGATATAATCGAAAACGGTATTTAGAAACCTCGAGCCGGCGCATTTAGCGAAAGTTCGGCGGTCAGTACGCACAACAGTGTAATAGTACCTGTGTAGTAGGTACTCGTCCGCTTTTCTGTGCATTTACCGACAAAATTATACGATACGTCGGGCGCCAAATTCTTTACGAGACGTATACAGAAAATGGAAACGTAAACGCCTCCACATTATCGTCACGTTTCCTAGATCCGTTTTGACCATCGCCACCAACACTACAATATAAACACTACGTATATATATAGCAAAATAAGTATGTATAGTGCTCTACGTGTATATTATATGACTGCATATGCGTATTATATATTACTAAACGCAAATGGACTTTTTTTTTTTTATATTCCTTTTAATCGCCACCATATACATTTTATACCTTATTTCCACATTCCCTGTAAACTATTAATTCACCCGCCATTTTGCCATTTTGCCATTTTTTTTTTTTTTTTTTTTTTATGTCGGTGGTTTTCGTAACAGGTATTAATTTCGATATATATACTATTTAGTATTGTGTCGTTCGCCAAAAAGGAAAAGAAACGAAATCACGGAAACGTATTTCCAAACCCGTTCGTTGTACAATATTTGATCGTAAATGACTTTTTTTCGAGATTCGGATGATTCGCACCGAAATTTAATCTCGAAATCAAATATCTATATGCGTTAGTACATGTTAAGTCTATACAATGTTCTTTTAAAGAGAAAATATATTAAAATGTACGGGCAATTTGTTCGTAGTACTTTTCTGTAAAAATTCTACTATACCTAATGTAAAATTCCCCAATTCGATAACGGAAAACTAGGTAAATTTTACATTTTAAACAGTTTTTAACGCCTACAGCGATATTAGATAGATAGCCACAGATAAACGATAGTTAAATTTTACATCACCTATATAATGATAAAAAATATATAAACTCTATTTATCTAGATAAATTAAAATATACAATTTTAGAATTTTTCAGAAGCTAAAAACAAATGTTTTACATAAATTACAGTTATTACAAAAATCCAAAAATGTTCGGTTATAAGTATAAATATTATTTAAAATTATTTTTACGCTTAAACTTAAAACGGAAAAAAATATTAATTCACTTTTAAAAAAAGTTTATTTGAATTTTCGACGTTAAATATATTATTATAACTGGATAAAACTTGAAAATGAATCTAAAAAAATGTGTGTTAGGTTATTTAATATTTAAGCTAAATTAAATTAGTTGGGAAATGAGGAAAATAATTAATTACCTTGTAAAAAAGTTAAAAAATTATTATTTTTTTTATTTTAACTCCTGGCTTATCAAAAATACGTTGAACATTTATTTATTTTTAAAAAACAATTCTATAAATATATTTAATTTTAATAATTAAGCAATTATTACTAATGACTTTAAATACTGCAACTGAAATTTAAAACCATTTATATTTAGAACACATTAATATCATTTTAATATTTAACTTACGGTATATAGGTACGGTTCGACTTAGAAAATTGTTTTTAAAGTTAATATTATTAAAACAATGGATGATGTTATTAAAATCACTGAACTCAAATAAAATACCATCATGGTAATATTATAATGAAACGAAGTGGCCGTAAAACTATATTAAAATATTATTACGAACTGGAAATAAAGAATTTCGTGAACATTTTAATATAACATTGGAATATTTTTAATTAAATTATGCAATAATTTCAATTTGCAAAAGGTTAAAAATGATATCTTGGATTTTTCTTCTATTTAAAATTTGAAGTCCGGGTAACTTTTTGGTCCTTTTATCAGAATAAATTTGTGATATTTTCTAAACTAATTAAAATATTTTATACTGTATTTTATCTCGACCACAAAATATCTCGTAATAAAATGAGCATAGTGGAATATCGTCATTGTTTATTTGGGCATGGTACTTAAAATATTATCTTTTAATTTGATTTTATGAAATTGTTCAAATTCAGCTTCAATATTTAACATATAAAAATATGTATACATTTTATACTCCTTCCCATTAATTTCTATTTATTTTCAATGATTCATTTACAAAAATCATTCACTATTATGGTACAATTATATAATAATATATTACAATAATATTGACTTAATTCATTAGATGTAATTCATTGATATAATTTAGATTCAGAAACTGAATAAACTGATACTCTATAAAAAAATATATTATGATCAAGATAGATAGGTTAGGCTAGATGATATTCATTGATAAATGTATATACACACTTTCATTTGATATTTTTTTCGACAAATATTGTGAGAAGTTATTATTTTGAAATAAGTAGATAGATATTTAATAGTGTTTTTCCTACATAAAATATTTTACACTTATCCGAAATTACAGACTACTCCCCCAAAATCATACGGTGTGTTACCTTACTTATTTAATATGTACGTTTCTATATAGTCATAATATTATAAATTAATTTTAATTTTAGATTATAAGTAAAATAAGAATGTCTTTATTTTATTTTCTTGCTAATAATCACAAATATGAATATATACATTGAACGGCAATTCATGTCATTTATATCCACCGAAATTCCCTCTGACTATTTTAAACGTGTATCCAAATAATTTTTATGATAATTTTAAACTAGCAGCCAATAATCATGAGCAATTTAATTTTTCTGACACCCGTCCTAACACCGAATATAAAAATTAAAAAAAAAATGTTTAAAATATGATCATACGTTACTCATGCACTATCTGTTTACGTAAATGAAAACTGGGCAAAATAAATGTCGAGAAAAACTCTATTTTGTTTTTAAATTCTGCGTTGTTTATATTATAAGAAGTAACGAATTTTTACGTGTTAGTTATGCAAAATAACGATGGTTATAGAAGAGAAAAATTGAGGTTAAAAATAGACGACATTAATATACGTACCGAGGAATGACACTGAAGAGACTCGAGGATAAAATAAAAGAAACATTTTAGGATCAGAGTGGATGTATAAATACGCCCCGGAAATCCAGCCCTTTAGTATATAAAACAAAAAATATTTTTATTTTTTATGTAAATAAATAAAAAATAATAATAATAATAATAACAATGACAGCAAATAATAAAGTGAAATAAACGTTTCAGATGTAATGATTATATTTTGTATACTTACATTCTTCGTAATTTAAAAAAATAATAAAATCGATATAACATAATTTTCTCTTTTTTAAAAAAGAAGATAAAAGAAAACACACACAGAATAATTATTTGAAATATTAAAAGAAAAAAAAACTTACATCCGTAGATCATTTATATATTATAGGACCTAGCTGTTAGATATTTTCAAAACTTTTTGCTGGCACGGAAGTTTCCAAAGAAATGTATTGCATCATCTCAGCTTTAAAAGTTTTCACATTCGTCGATTGAACATCGGAATATAGTATGATTAATAATACGCATTTATAAAAATACGAAAACGAAAGTTTCGAATATGTTTGGCATCGTCTATCCTCATAGAAAGAAAATTCTTTGGTGGTATCGACAATAGACGAACGTATGAAATTTATTGGATTTTCTGAATTTCAAAATGAAAAGAAACAACTATTCGCATGTTAACTAAATGTATTTTTCTTTTCTTATATAGACAACATTCGGAATAATAAATGAGAATAGATTACTTTTTCTCTTGTAAAACTTTGTTTTTATATTTACAAATCTCAAACAAATAACATATATTAATTTTTTTTAACACATATAATAGTTATAATTATTGAATAATATAATATATATATATATATATGTTCTATAAAAAATTAATCAAAATTTTAATAAAGTATTATTGAGACTAAATATTATACTGATATATCGAATATGAACTAATTTGTAAACTCGTTTTAAAGGAATATAAAATATTATCATAATAATATATTTCGATATTAACTATAAAATTAAACGTGTACCTAATTGTATATTTATAAACTTTTATTTTCCCTATTGTTTTATGTTTTTAAATAGTTTTTATCAAAAATATGTAATTAAACTTGATTGAAGTTCATCTGGTATTGTGAATGACAAAATATTTATAATTATTACAAATATTTTACGAATTGAAAAATTAAATATTAAAAAAAAAAAAAAACCAAAATAATTATATTATTTTAATATAAATTATGAGAACAGTGTTCTCAATATTAGTACTCTCGAAATAAGATCATACATTTTTTAAATTAAAAACTTTTGAAATATATATATGTATATATTTATTTTTATTTTCTTTACATTCTTTGTCGGATATTTATATCTGTGATTCTATTTGAACGTTAAATTATATTATTGTTTTTTCAAGCAAATGTACTATACATTTTTCGTATAATATTATAACGTGATGTTTTATCCCAAGATTTACATTTTATTATTTGAGGATTTAATGTTTTACGAGAGAGTGAAATATTCGCATTTACTTTAGACGGATAACCGCATTAAATACTTTAATAATTACTTACTCTCGATTTAAGAGGACGCCACAAACTGCACGTAAAACATGCTTCGGGAGATGCACGTTTCTGGAAAACTGAATTATTTTAGCATACAATAACATCTATAAAAAATTAAAGACGCCAAGATGATTTAAATTTTACATGAGCGATTTTCAATAAAGGTATTCTCAGTCGAATTGTAAGACTTTTAAAAATATAATGTTCTGGAAAACTCAAAGTCTTATAAGTCAGACTTCTAAAAATGTTATCGAATATCACCCATGTAGAAATGTATTTTTATATTTTTCAATCATGTGATTTTCATTTTTCTAAATATATCCTTAAAATTTCCTGTACAAAATTCCATAATAAGTTGGTAAGTGTGGCGTCCTCTTAAGTATTTTTCACAGCAGTACACGAATATTATACGGTGTTTGTATAGTGTTATTACGTTTATAATTGATGACAGAAATCGTATACCTATACAATATGCTCACAGAAACGTGTACTCGCGCAAACATAATATAGAGCCGATCCGACCGACAATAGCGCCGAAATAATTTTTTTGCTCCGTCAGATTTTCTTTCCCGTTTTTTTTTTTTCTTTTTCTTAGCCGGTAGACGTAAATATGAGAAAACGAAAATACAAATTATACTTTAAAATTAATCTTACGCCCGGCTAAAGGCATCTGGGATTCATAACAGGAGTGCCACACTAACGACAGTACAATTAAGATTTATTATGAAATGGCCGTCTTGTGATGAACAGCCCTTACGCCGTACAACACACAAGCGCGCATACACCATTAGCATGCGCAGAGATGAATTTCGATACACAGAGTGATATAGAGGGGAACAAGAAATATATTGGTATGTAGTGTGCGTGTTTGTACGGTACGATCATGTTCTATACGGAAACACTAAACATTTCGGCCCGATGACATTGTACTGAAATACATTTTTCAGGAGGCCTAGGGGATGCTTAAATGACGGTTGTTCAGACCGATTTTGTGTTCGGAACCTAAAGTTTGAAAGGTCGAAATGGCTCGAAACGCGACTTTTCATTTGAATCCGATGCTAAAAGTAGGCATCGCCGTATAAAAAAATATGAAAATTGCATTGAAAATAAAATCGGAAAATTTCACAATATGCGTATTCAAGTACGCGTGCCGAAAAATTAATATCAATTGAAGATCGTCCGGCGGAAATATTTAGTGTTAAGCACAACAGATGATCACGCTGTATATACGCATGTACTATGTTTATATGCGAAGGAGGGGGCGACCGAGGAGAGTTATTCGCCGTCAGTCGAAAACAGCTATTGTTCCGTCCCCCGGTCGCATTTTCCTCGTCTATAAATCAACGGATTCGATTGTGATTTAAAAAGGTTTTTACTGTGACGTGCCGAGAAATAATAATAATAATAATAATAATGACGAGACGGAGTGGCGGACAATAATGGTTAACCCGAAGTGGGCCAACTCCTTTCCGCCAGACCGCTGCCGATGGCAGGAAATCCTCTTCTTTTGTGTTTGTTTTCCCCCGTGAAACTATTTCTGTAAGTCACGGACGCAGAATATTGCCGGCCCCCGTAACCCGATCCATATCGTTGTCGTACTAATAGAAATTTGAAACAAGTAGTTTCGGAAAAATATCTCCACACCCCATCATTTGCGACATCTTCTTCTGATTTTCCGGCAAACGTACTGAAACATGATCCGTTTCGTCTCGCGGTGCAATCGTCTCATCCTGCCCTCGTCCTCAATATTAGAAAATTAGATCAAATATAAATATGAATGTACATTTTTTTCATTCAAGAGTATATAATCGAGACCATAAAAGAACGACGAACAAACCGTAGCCTATATACGTATGCAAATACTGTACACGGTAAGATATACATTGCTATAAGTGGATAAACCCGTGGCTAAATAACTAGGTATGACCACGACTTTGTGATACGCAGGTATGATTTTTTCTTCTATGGAATTGGTGTCCGGTGCCAGGCGCGAAATTTGAATACATGATAGGTACGCTCCAACACTGATAATTTCACTTCTTCCCTCCCACCCAACACTGATTGAAAATCTAAAAAATATACGTACGAATGTACGATGCCGCGGAAAAATAATTAACCGTGATAAGAACGAGCACCAATTTCATGGAAAAAATATGACCTTATTGTTTTCTCCATAGATACCGAGTGATAAATTAGTAAACGTGTTTACATAGCTAGTTATTTAGCCACGAGTAAACCAATCGTACGAGTGGTTAGGGGATAATATTAAGTTTTCAGTCATCTTAACGAGCACGGCGCACTCTAGTTTTGTGTTCAACGCGATGACGTCAACTTTGGTACAGGATATACAGTATGGTTCAAAAATAATACCATTGAATTGATTTTTGATAAGATTTCAACGACACTTATTATAGCGCAGTGCACGCGAATGTTTGATCCTCTTGTTTAAACGCCCGGTTTTCACCGTAAATACTGCCTCCGGTCCACCGCGGACGCGATAAAAGAGAGTCCTACTTTACATGCATTTACCAACCCCTATAAGAAGTAAATCACCATATTATGTCGGCCTAAGTGTTAATATGTTGACACACCACTTATAGGTGTCAACTGCAATTGCATAATTTAAGTACCTACCGTTCTACATATATTATTTAGAAATATTATATTTCTTAATATCGTGACAACATATATATTTAGAGACTATTTTCAATGAAAACCTAATGGTGGGAATTCCGGGTGTCAAGCATAAGGCCTAATGGACTCTAAAAGCTGAATAAATAGAATAAAATACTGTATTAATTGCAATAGTAAGTAGTCTTATATACTATGGTTTACCGCGAATAAAAAGGTTTTATATTCAATATTGTCGATGAAAAATAACAAGAAATATTACTCGCTATTGTATTTCAGTACAATATTCATTTTGTTCCATTCCACAAAAAACGTAATCAAATAATTATTGTATATTGGAATGATGAAACATGTCGTTTGGGTTCCATGAACTTCACTGACTAATCGTTTACTACAATTGATTTCGTTCTGAAAATAAATTTTTACAATTTACCGTTGTACGAGTTAATTTCTTACTCAATAATATTACTCAATAGACTCCTTGTTTCGCCGAGTTATTTTGACATCCTTATATTTTAATATTTGACAATAACGGAGTGCTTGACAATTAAGTATCTCTAATAAGAGTTTCCTTCCCGTCCACTCTGCTTTATTGATTGCCAAGCATAAAGTTCAGATAGTTTAATGACGTAACATCAAAGGAAATAAGTTTTTGAAGATTCCGCTTACAACATTCTTATCGTTCCGTCTCGGCAGGGTAGAATAGTTTGTACTTGTATTTGAAATCGTACAATATGAAATGTTTCTATACCGCATAATATAACACAGTTCAGTTCTTTTACTCGAATTTCGTACACTGAATAATAATAATAATCGGTGGCCTTATAATGTTTATTTCGTATAGAAAATTTACCATATTTCGTTTCGGCATTATAACATTAATAGCAATACTTGTGCGAGTAGAATATCAACAATTAGTTAACTATATACAATAGTTGTTATATTCGAGTAAGGACTTAAAATTCTTAAAATCGTATGATTCACACTTTACAAATATTTTAATTAATACACAAATTATGTTTGACCAATAATTGGCCTAATATTTTTGAATAGTTATAACTATGGATTATAATAAATTACAATAATTTATAATATATATAATTACAAATAATATTTACACCTAATTAATATATATTATTTTTACAGTCAATTTTGTAAACAATCGATTTTCACTTTTACTATTATGGATCTAAAACCGTTTACAGTCAATTGTTTAATTAAATAACTCAAGTTTGTATTTATGACCATATTGGCGTACAAACGTTGTCCGAACATTGGAACCAATACGGCAAATACACGTTGTAGCCGATGTTGGTTACAGTGACCTGTTTAATGTCAGATGCATACTTTCCTCCAGTATATCTTAATGTATATATTAACAAACACTAAGCCCAACAAAATTCAAAGAACTCTTGAAAAGTAGGTTAAAAATACATATTTAAACATAATTTTGAAAGGCCCGTTGTTTAAAAATTTAAGTGAATATTTCATGTTCCATTATCTTTCATACGGAGGCTGTGGATCTACAGAACACAACACATCATAAAATACTTAGGCACTAAACAATGTTGAATCACATGGCCGCAATTGCAATCAAAAACTGGACACTGGACTACACATTGTGTAGTAGTGTAGGCCGAAAAACAAAAAAATATTGATAATCGAATTCTAATAGCAAAGAAAAGTTGCAGTTTGCTTCTTAATTATGGAAAAAATAGTGAAATATATAAAAATATAAAATTATATATTTTTTTTATATCTTTTTTTTATTTACAATTTTAGGATTTTAATAGATTATTTGCTCTTTGCTTATTTATAATAATCTCTTTGCTTATTATATATCAACCCGGAATTCACCACAGGGAGGTGGCTATCCTTTGAGTTCCACTCTACCCTTCCAATCCACTCATCGGCAAAGGATAAGGTTTTATTTAAAAAATGAGTTTTTTTTTTATATTTATGTATTAAATTGGGACTTTTGTTTAAATTTCGGCATTTTTAATCTTAATCGCACTTATATACCCTTCTCTGGAGTTTTCTCCACAGGCATTTCATGCTAATTTTGCATCAGTTTAACATACCTTTGTACCTTCTGTGTATGACATGGGAACTTCAAAAATTTAAAATGTAGGGTCTCTTTTGTCCTTAGATATCTCTGAATACATTAATTTGTCACACATCTCATCAATGAAGGTGGAAAAAGAGAGTGTTTTGACCAGCCTATTAAATCTATATAATTGTAAAAAGTAAAAGTTTTTTAAAGTGGAAAAAATAAATCTCGAAAGGATGTCCAAGAAAATGAGTTATTGGAGGATGTTAGTGTAAAAGGGATATACGTTGAGGGGAGGAATGTATTGTATACATTGGTGTAAAAAAAAAATACTCAAAAATGCACAAAAGGACGATAAAAAGAGTACATAAGTATTGCTAATGAACCTGGTGAACAATACATAGACCACGTGACACCTGCAAATGGCACTAGAGCCAATATACCAGCAACTATTTTTGAATATCTGAAAAAAAAAACAATGTTGATATAAGCCAAATTGTGGCTATGGGTTATGATAGTATGGCTACAAATAATGGCTGGAAAAATGGTGCAATTTACAACATTGAAATAAAGCTACACCAAACTTTGCAGTGGTCCATTTGTCTCCTGCATTTCAATGTCCTTACTTTCGACCTTTGTTCGGACATTTAGATGGTGTAACTACTAGACCGTCGTAATTTTCTGGAAGTATCGGAAAAAAATGACCTAGTTATGAGAATTTACTTGTTTAATTACTAAATTTTTAAAATAATTGAATCAGGGAGAATCGATGTTTCAAAATCTGACCTACGTAAAGACCAAAAATACTAGTTGGATATTGTTTAAGCAGTTCAAAAGGGAGAATGTGATTCTGGTCTTGCTATTAGGGATAAAGGACTACTAAGCCATTCAAGTTGGTTATTTGTGCAAAACATGTCCTACGATTGTACAATGTACATACCCCAAACCGAATCTTCTAATGAGATAAAAATAGTAATTAGATACATTGCCATGAATTAAGCATCAGTATGGTTTAAAATAAAAAATAAAATTTACATAATATATGAGTATGGGCTGGTCATTTGTTTAAAATAGTATAGAAAACACGAATTTTGCAAAAGATCTCCTCAAAATTATTGACCCAGTCATTTTTTGCATCCGGAGAATATGTTGTTGAAAATGCCTGCAGATGAAAGACCTGGAGTTTTGGAGTTGGTATATAGAAGAATAATTAAATCAAGAATATATACAACCAACGAAATGTCTGTTAGAGCATTTTTGCCATCAAAATTGAACTTTGGAGTTGCAAAATATATAGATTTAATAAACTGTTTAAAATGCTCCCTTTTTTCTCCGCTATTCATGAGATGTGGGACAAATAAATGTATTCAGAAATATCTAAGAAAAAAGAGACCTTAGATTTCTAATTTTTAAAGTTCCCATGTCACACACAGGCAGTAAAAAGGTGTGTCAAACTGGTGACAGAATCGGCAAGAAAGGTCTATAGGAAAAATACCATAAAAGGGTATATCAGAGTGAAATTATATTCAAGGTTAAAAATGCCAAAATTTGAACAAAAGTCCCATTTTAATACATAAATATAAAAATAAAAACTCATGTTTTAAACAAAACCTTATCCTTTGCCGCAGAGTGGATGGGAAGGGTAGGATGGAACTCGAAAGACTGCTACCTCCCCGTGGTGAGTTTTGCGTTGTTATTTAACAAGTTAATGTTCCATAACAAGCTAAGATCTGTTCATAATTTATTAAATTCATAAAATCATATGTAAAAAAAAATAAAAAATAAAACAATTTTTGGCAAAAATCTAAAAACTTCCATCAAACCCAAAGATCTCGAAATAAATTATCTAACCTTATTTTAAAATATTTAGGACATTGATCAAAAACACGCAAAAGTCATTATAATAAAAAAAACTCATAATAATATGTATATATATAAAAAAAAAAAAGAAGTTTCCAAAATTTACCAATTTGTCCATATTTTGTATTTTTTTTTTATTAAACAGACGGATTGTTACGCGATAACCGTCGGGAGTTATTCAGGGACGATTTTTATTATCATAGATTATAGTATATTTCACGGACTTTTATAATATTACATATCATAATATAGGTACATATTTAATATATAATATATAAAAAAATTAAAATGGACAAAATTTACGAATTTTTTCAATTTTCAAGGCTAATGCGCGACTTAAAGATATAAAAAAAAAATTTTCATTAATTTTCCTATAATTAGGAGGCAAAACTGCAACTTTGTTTTTGCTATTAGAATTCGTTTATCGATATTTTTCGTTTTTCGTGCCGCCCTATTGTGTAGCCGTATACCAAATGCTAGTTGCAACTTACTTTCAACGTTGGATACTCCTTTGACGCGGTTCGAAAATATCGACTTTCAACGGGAATCGTTCCAACACCAACGTTAAACACAACCATTTGTCGATCGACGTATGTATTACGGTTACACAAATTATCGTGTAGCCGACGTTTGAAGGCATTGGACTTATAGAAACGCCTTAATCAACTATCAATTAAAGTCGATCCAAAGTTATGTGGTTTTATAATTATGAAATAAAAACTCTGTCACAAAATACCTAACCTAAGATTAACTTACTGTTACCCAACCCAATCCAACCAAAAAAACAATTTTCGATTAATGTAAGGAAATGTATCATTTTTTTTTTTTCGGTTGGATCGACGATAATATCATATTATAAGATGGATAATACGACTGTCCGCAACTATAATATAATATAATACTAGTTGAATAAAGAAAATTGTACGCGATCTCTCTCTCTTTCTATATATATATATATAGAATAATAATAATAATAAATTTAGTGCTAAAAACGTGTAAAAAAATTTCATTTTAGATTTTTATAAAAAAAAAAAAAAAAAGTCAATGGTTGGGACAATGCAGGACATTTTCCTTTCTTATCCTTTCGCAGCGTCCACGGATTCGACATATTATCCGGCGGACAATAAGTTATTCGCGATGGTCAGAGACCGAGCCGTAGGTTTTCCCGTCGAGAATCGATCGTAGTGTTTAACCGGATTAGTACGGGTCGTGTGAGGTAAGTGGTGTTTGCACACACTGCGTTCTAGACAACAATATAAAACGTCGTGGGTCGTGGGAGAGATGAAGGGATGACGGCATAACGTCATGGCGATGTCAATAAAATTACTCTCGATGTGTACACAATATACTATCTGTATACATACGAGCGGAGGCGAACACTGGAGGACAAACTGAAATTATTGGTTTTTTTTTTTTTTTTTTTTTTACCGTTAGGGGTACAGCTGGCAATTGATAACAGGATAACAGGTCAAGTCTAATTCGCCGACGAATTCGGATAATCGATTAGGTTGACGATGGTCGTCGTGCGAGTGTTATTAATGAAAATAAGATATTCGTCGAGATACGGACGGCGGACGGTCGGTCAATCATCCCATCGGTCTTCGTACAGGATAGTGTAGGTATTGATATTATAGATTTTAAAGCCAAGAAAATTCGTTGAATTTGATACAAACGACTCTGAGATACATTTTTGCGTTTAAAAGAAATGGGTAATAAAGACGACTTTATGTGTCGCTTTTATTCTATAGGCTTAAAAAAATCACTAGAAAAAACAAAGTATGACCACTTGAAAGTACCATTTAGAATACGTCTTAACCTCAAAACTCCTACTCGACTAAGTTTATACATACAAAAATAAAAATACGAAAACCTATCATTGTAAGACCAATAACTTCCCCGCCACACTTATAGTCTATAAGTATAAATTCATAAACCTAATTTGTAAAACGAAATATAATATCCAATTATTTTAGAAGGCCTAAAGAGCAGAATTTCTAATTAAGTGTAAAGTATTGCATCAGAAATTTATACTTTTAGCCAATGACGTATGTTAAGTACTTAGTTGAATATTATTTAAGAGAATAATAGTCATCAGCTATTTATTGTTTTACATACACGTACAATAATAATTTTCCTATACAATTCTCATTACATTCAACCTCGTTCTTGTTGGTCTTCCCTTTATCCTTTTCTTTATACATTCATTCCATTTCCCAATAGGCGAAAATACTGCATCCGTTTCGTCCCTCTTTAAAACATGCTTGACGCATATACATTTATTCTTTCGAATTTCATCCACATTATAATCCATACAATATAACAAGCTTTACTATAGCCGTATAAAGTGTACATTTTAGCCTAATTGGGATTCTTATACTACATTGTTATAAATCAGTAAATATTTAACCTAGAAATATGTTTTAAATGTGATTTTTTATTTTTTATTTTTTATTATACACCTTTTTAGACATTTTTCAGAACGATTTAATTCAAATGTATAGAAAACCCAAATATTTTATTCCTAAATGTCTTAATACTGATGTCACATACTATGCCTATGTGATAGAACGTTATATATACGAATATATATCTGCGAACAGAAAATCACTGTAATAAAGTTCGAAGTTCACATTGTCCTTCCAATCCGTATTTGTTAGTAAAGAATCGTGAAAAAATACATAAAAAATAGTCGTTATTATGTATGATGTGCTATACAATAGCCTGTCATCGCCAGAACATGCTTTTAACACGTCCATACACTACACGGGCACGTCCAAAGAATGTTGTGATTTTCTGACGTGTTTTTTTTTTTCATTTCGTCTTTATAATATGCATTTAACGAATAAAATATAACGGAATCCGACGGATGTAAATTATTTAATATGTGCGAACACATCATTCCGTGTATTATATTGTTTAACCATAAAACATAAACGTTCTCGGATTTATAATTAATTATACAAAGGAAATCTTTACGTTTATTAATTTTTTTTTTTTTTTTTTTCATTATTTCATTTTTACCATATCGTGACGACATTATAAATATAACGGGTTTTTTTTTTAGAGAGATTCTTAAACGCGACACGATGGAAAATTTCATCTTCATTAAAGTGGAGTAGGTATATATATATATGTATATACCTATAATAAATATATATAGTGCTAGAATATGCATAATGAAAAGATAACGGGGGCGAGTTGATACTTTATGTACATAGTATATAAATATGTTTGATCTTAAACCGAAAAATATATAACGGTAACTATACAAAGGGGGAAAAGGTCGTTCCTATTTTGTTTACGCTAAAAGCCCTAATTCAGTAATTGGAAAAAAAAAGTATTAATAAGATACATTAATAAAAGAAAGTTAATGGTTTCCGTTTTCTAATTAAAGACTACAAAGTTCTATATCGCGGTAATTAATAAAGTTTTAAGTCATTCCATGTCCCCACATATATTTTAAATGTGTTTGACATTTTGTTTTCACAAGTACAGTTTATATAGAGGTTTTTTTTTTCAAAAATAAATTTTCTTACAAACAATCAAAATATATAATTCAAATTTCACGATGTTTCTGTGTAATATTATTAGGTACTGGTGAATTATTTATCGGTCTAGTATATTTTGTCAATTTTCTCTAAAAATCCATGGAATGTAAACGATAATGTTTTTTTTCTCACAAGACATTTGTAACTTTTAATATTCACAAAATATGCATGTTTTATGTATAGAATAGCATATGTAAATGTATTATTTTATATCGGATACTTTATTATTTATTATAATAATTTAAACATTATTTTACAGCTGTAATACCATATCTCGATTGTACATTTCCGCTACCAGTAAAAATATATCGCCAAAAATTATGCCGTAACGGAAAACTGTACATTTATCATTTTTGTATAGCAAACATCTTTTTTTTTTCATTTTTGAAGATACTAAACAATTTGGATTCTGAGCGAAGCAAGTAGTATATTGTTTTTAATATATAGTTAATATCTGTATACATTTCGGATAAAAGGGTTCAAATAAGAGTTTTGAAAAGAGCTTTTCAAAAAATTCGTTCTAATTGGAGTTTAAAGAGGTAAATTATCGATTTATCCAGTAGGTTTTTTAAACGTAAAAAACATCTTCTATAAATGAAATATAGAGGGAATATAGTGGAAATACCAAATTAAGTTGTCATGGTAACTGATTATTTTTATTAAATAGGTATAATACCAAATATTAATGTAATGATTTAAATTTTCTTTCGAAGTAAAAATACTTATAATACTTTATTCTGTCCAACAACCGAGGGGACGATGGACCAACTTTCATCCTCATTCGTCGTGTATCTGGACAACTTCTTTTAAAATTAGTCTTGTCAAAATAAATAATATACCTAATACCTAGATATATTAAAATGACATGCGCACATAATAAATAAATGGAAAATTCACAATAAATTACCACACCTACATTATAGTAATCTAATTTTAAATGCCTTTTTTTAATAATTTATCACTAATAATTTTAACACTACATTTATTATCTATACATAGACTATCCAGTATAAAAATGTACAATAACTAAAAAAAAAATAGTAATTTAAGTTAACTCAGTCAACTGCATATCATTTTAGGTTTCTAAACGTAAGTTTAAACCCCTTGTATCTCCGTTGTATCTATCCATCGGTCTGTCCGCCTATCCATATAGTAATTAGTACCTAGTTACGATTATTGATTTGATTACTACGGAAATAGATATTATTCGTTTTATAATATTTTTATCACATAGTTCTGATGGATAATGTTAATTTTGGCTACAAGGGAAATAGATGTTATTCGTTATTTTATACTTTTATATTTTTGTTTAAAATAAGTTTAGAAACCGGGAATTCAGCACGCTTACAGAGTGGGCTTTCCTAACTTTTTATACTATACGCCGTTCTTCTAAAAAAAAAAAAATAATGTTATACGACGTTTTTAGTTGTTTCAATTATTTTTAACTGAATGTTTGATATTAGGTCATTATAATATAAATGTGTAATATTTGTTTAAAAATAAAAATGTAAGATGCATTTAATTTGGAGTTTCAAAATATAGAATAGAATATTTGAAACAATAATATCAATATATACGTACTATTTTGGATCTAATTCATAACAATGATTTTTTTTTTTTGATAAAACTGTTTTAAAATTAAACCGTAATATATGTTTTTTTTTATAACGTACTAATGATGAATGTTAAACCTGATCAGCTGTAGTACGTTATAGTGGTAGAAAACTACAATTTTAGGAATTCACAAAAAAAATTTTTATTATAGGAAATCTGTTACCGTTAATTTGAATTTAGTATAATTCCTATCTTCGCATAAAAATAGTATCTATGCGATCGTATTGTAGCATATAACTTCTGACATAACGAGTGGTAAGTGTAAATTATAAATTAATATTTGTGCTTATTTTTTCCGTTTTGACGCTATCCTCAATTTTTACGAATATTGAAATTAACCTTCAAATTCAACAAACAGGTATGTCTTATTTTTATATGAACAATGTGAAATATATAATATGTTGTAATTTTATAAACCTTTACATTTTAGAAATATAGTCTTCGAAATTTTACGTCACTACACCTGTAGCAAAATTTTTTTATTTTACATAACACAATATGATTAAATGCAATCTGTTACCATTAAATTATATTGATTTCTCCAATTTTCATGGAACACCCGGTATTAACCAGGTAACGTTTGATAAAATACAAAATTACGAGAGTATTAAAATGTAAGAACTCGTATTATTATCGTTGATCGTACTACATTTTTATTGTATGTAGAATACCAAAAAAAAAAAAAAAAATATATAATATTTCGATTACTCATTTTTAACAATATAATATTATACAATAGTGTGTCGTATTACACAAAAATGACCAAAAAAATCTTGTTTTTCTAACTATTTTTGTAAAATATTTCTACGAGCACAATAATGTATAGGTACTCGCATCCAAATCGTATTGAAATACGGATGGACAATACAATTTTTGTATTTTTATATACCTACGTGGAAACCACAATGCACATATATAAATCGTTTGTTTTAAATACATTATAGGTATACATTTAAAAGTTTTGTGTATTCAAACGATATTTTCAATGGGAATTCGTCTCGTCTTTGGTCATATTGTGCTTACAGACGCAATAAAATGTCGTACAAAGAATATAACAACATAGCGTATAACAATTAACAAACTGTAGACTTCGAAGAATCATACCATTATCTATATAAATTGCTTTCTCTGCAACGACGCGTAAAGAGACACAATGCGGTAAAAACTAATGTGCAAATAGAGATTTGTAAAAAAAAAAAAAAAAACTAATTGAAAATTGTTTTTGAGCATGTAATTATAAGGACAAAATATGTTAGTAATTAACTAGAAAGCTGCTTCAAAAGTAATATATTTAATGTACTACTAAAATACTATAATAATTTCAAATGGTTTTTAGAAACTATTATACTAAATACTCGAAAACTGCTTGTTTGAATTTTAAAAACTCAAATCTATTTCATATTAAATGTATTTCCATAAAAATAATTGTACATACATACTAGAAAATAAACATTAAAAAAATTTTACACTTCTAATTCTAATAATTTCTAACACTGACGGTGTTTCTAGATATAACTGCATACTAGATTTTTTTAATTATTCAAAAACGAAAAAATATTTTGATAAAAAGTAAAATTCAATAATACCAATATTATGAATATAAAATTTAAATATGTATTTACACCAATAATATACAGTATACAGTTGGTGTTCCGCGTTACCGGTCGTGCTTTTGTTACTTGTGCTCTCTTATCTTATCGTTTCTTTTCTCTCTCTCATTCTAACTACCTGATATTTATACACATCTCGTAATCTAATTACGATTGCTAAAATTTGATATGTTGTGCTCAGTTTGTATTGATGAAATTTATGATGGTGATGATATAAAATGTTTCAAGTGCAAAGAACACTTACATTTTACA
>JAIPRL010006203.1:16214-28485 GCA_025469235.1 Pemphigus obesinymphae | reverse complement strand
GTTATATATCAAAAATAATATAAGTATTATCATACTATAATCAAACAGTGTTAACTCACGTTAGAAAAAAAAAACTTTTTCATATAATTTCCAAAAATGTAGATTGGCAATGAGTCCGACACCGCCAGTTCCCCGACCAATTTCTTATCAACGGTCGGACAACTGCTCCCGACCCATCACCGGCGACGTGAGTTAAAAATAACAATGTAGAATTCTTATTGATGTATTTCCCCTATAAGTGCGTCCAGGGAAACATCATGACTATTATAAATAAGAAAAATATCAAAATCTAAAAATAAAAGCTCAAGGGGGGATATAGCATATCCCCCCCCCCTAAATACGATACTGGGTCAAACCTGAGCATGTTAGTGCAAGAAAAAAAAAGGATGTAAAACGGTTAATTTAATAATAAATTATATTAAAAATGATTATGGAATTAGCTTATTAATTAAATAAAAACTAAAAGCAATAATAAATTATTTCTTTCAGTAAAACGATTTGTAAAAAATTAGAACGAATTTGCTACTAGAAAGCCGTTTACACGAAAAAAAGAGTTTTAACTTGGCTCCTTTTACCCGAAAACGTGTGTATACTCGTAATATGCATAATATATAAAAATATATTGTAAGACCAATACATTTCTGGCTGCGTTTGGGATCTAATACGTATAGAAACAGCTGCGTCTAATACGGTGACAGAGTGGGCTCTCCTAACTTTTTTTTACAATAATTATTATTTTACACAGTACAGTTCATATTAAATTTTTTTTTTTTTTATAAAAATTACATATTTATATCCTTTATGCCTTGTACGCATTATAAGAAGACCGATCAACCTGTATCCACAGAGAGGGAGATTCAATGATTTTTCGACGAAAGACAAGACTTTTCGTTAAAATTGACTCTAAAATTAAAATTTTTTCTTCGTCCTTTCACTCAACTACTTGGGGTCGGTCACCCTAGTCTCCGCAATTTCTACAAATCTCGATCTTCTGCATCTTCCTCGCTTACACCCAGAGGCGGACTGGCATGGTGGGACAGTGGAATAGTCCTACTGGGCCGCATGCTTTTTAAGACCGCCGGGCTGAACCATGTAAATGTATAAACTTTATGCTAAAATGAAATAATATTGACCATCAAAATAAATATTTTTAGGTATATTATAACATGTTTATATTAAATAAACCTAATATAAATGTAATCATTTTGGTTTCTACGCGCATTCGTAATTCCTGAATACCGACTAATGATTGTGCCACTGTGAGAGTACAAACTACAAAACGCATATTGCCTATATGTGGCCATATTCATACATGCATTGGCACGTCATAGTATGTCAAATTTACGTGATCTTTTACGTTCAACGTTTTTAATTTTTTTATTTGATTTGTAAATATGAGTTTTTATAAAAAAAAAAAATGGCGGAGCTGCAAAAAAAAAAAAAAAAAACATAAATATATCTAGAATTTTAGATATTTATTTTTCTTATATTTCTTAAAAATTATCAAAACCCTTTAAAAATCGCAAGTGTTGTGGATGAAAACTCCGCACCAGATACATCTTTCTCGTTAGAATTTATATTTATTTTCATTATAATTGTAAATTAGTAGTTAAAATATACATTTAAAATAAATTCTACCAACCACCATTGATTATAATATATTACATAATAGTTTATGACTAGGGTAGAGGAATTGTAGCATTTCAGCATTTGCATACCTATTTGTTTTACATAGTCACAAAAAAACGAAGCAAGGTTCATTTATTTTCCATAAAAATACATATTTTGTGTTTTTTTTGTTTTTATTACTTAAAAGCTAGTTTTAACGTACCTAATATCTAAAATGTTTTCGTTATAATAAAAATTTAATTTGATTTTTGTTAAATATAATTTATGTTTTGTCTCAACTTTTATAAATTATGGTTAAGTACCAGCTTCTTAGCCTTTAGGACCAAGTTACCCAAATTTTAGTCTCAATATTAAATTTCTTATTTGTGCACGAAAGACTGCAAACGGTTAACATTTTCAAATGCACATGGTGATAATAATAAGTTAAAAGTGCTTGTATATCCCAGACTTTCAATAATGATATTGACTAAAGAATCATTATTTTTTTTTTTTTTAATTGTAATAAGTTTATAAACTTTATATGCAACAACTTTCTCTAAATGGTAGAGATTTAAAAACTCATAAATAGCTTGTAATTATTAATACTATGAATAAACAAATTAATGAATCAATTAGATCTGTTTAACAGCAAAATATAGATACATGAAATTATATCATACACCATTGTACCTATATGTAATGATCCAATTAATTACAATTTTACATGCTATATATGCCTATTTATATTATAATAATTCACAATATTGATTTAAGATTTTCAAAAAAAAAAAAATAATAATAATGTATTATCATAATTTTTTTTTTTTTTTGAGAGGGGTTGTCAATAATTTTAGGGAGTTAAGTCCCTTTCAGTCTCTAATTGGGCTGGTAACACTGCTTTGCCACTGGGACAGATACCCCCCCCCTCGAGTATGCCTCTGCTTACACCCACCTACCTCAATCACTCTCTATTTTATCCCCTCATCTCTTTTTTGATCTTCTTTTCTTTCCTTCAACATAAATTCTCTTTACTATTCTTACTGCTTCAGTCTCCTCTCTTCTTAAAATTTTCCCTAGCCACTTCAATCTATTTTTCTTAATTTTGTCCACATTGGAGCCACTACTGTAGTACACAAATATATTAATTTCTTATTTTGTCCTCTTTAGTCACTCCATTCATCCATCTTAACATTTTCATCTCTGCCGCACTCACACTCTGTTCTATCGTCCTATCCACAGCCTAACATTCCGATCTATATGTAATTTCAGGCCTTGCTATTGTCTTAAAAAATTTACCTTTAAATTTTAATTGGGATTTTCCTTCTTTTGTCACTGAAGTTTTTCTCCACTTCATCCTTTCACACTTAATCCTATGTTTTGTATCTTTCTCAAAATCACTATTAATCCGTAGAACAGATCCTAAATACTTGAACCTCTCAACTTCACCCCTATATCCCTACTCAACTTCATAACATGCCTTTCCCTATTCACTCTGTGTTTCCTTTCTCCAAAATCATACGCTTTATATTCTATTTTACCCCTACTAATTTTTAATCCTTTACCCTCGATAGCTGTTCTCCATTTTTTCAGTCTACCATTAACTTCCTCTAGACTCTCAACAAGTCCAACCAACCCTACATAATTTGCAAACAGTATGTACCATGGTATCTTACCCTGTATATCCTTTGTTATTTCATCAATTACTAGGGAAATTAAATAAGGACTCAAAGTCGAACCTGGTGCATTTCTACTCTAACCGTAAAATTCTTAGTTTTCCCTCGCATACTCCTTAAACTTGTATTTTCCCTTCCATATCTGTCTTCGATTACATTCATGTACACATTTGGTAACCCTTTTTTCATTAATGTCCATTTAAAAATCTCTACTAACTGTCTAATACAAAATATTGGTTCCATTGTTGACTTCCCAGGTATAAACCTAAACTTATTTATCTTAACAAATGTCACTTCTTACTCTCTTATCTTTTATGTTTTCTCGTATCTTCATACTATGATTTATCAGTTTTATCCCTTTATAATTCCCACATTCCTACACATCTCCTTTATCCTTAAATATTGGTACCACACAACTCTTCTTCCACGTCTCAGGAATTTTCTTTCAACTAATATTTTATTAAAAAACTTTGTCAGCTACCCTATACTTAAACTTCTGTTTTAAGTTTTATGTTTTTACTGTTTTTACTTTGTTTCTAGCAAATATTTACATTCCTCCTCCTCAAAACGTCTGCTAACTCCCTAATTCCTGCCGATCAATATACCTACATTCGCGTACCTAATCTCACTTTTTACATATCCTGTGTACTCAGGTATGAATCTTTCCTAAAATACTTCAGTGCTTTCCCTACACCGTTTACATCACGGCCATTGTGTAACTTTCCACACATATGACTGATGAAATGGCTACCAAACCCGCTATCCGGCTGGTACCAATCACCTCATCCCTTGGCTTCTCCACTCATAACTACGGTGTTTCCTCACTTGTTCTTCCCACTCAAACATATCTGAGATGGAATAAATTGCCTACATTTTGTTTTAGACTCCACATACTCTTTTGGCAAAAAGTATACAAAAGTATACAAATTTATGAACTAAAACGTATCAAAATAACGTATTCATGTTATTTAATATAAATTAATATAGCTTTAACCGTACTAAACTTGAAACTGTTTTTTAAAAACTTATTTATAGGTAGGTACATGGTATATGGTAATTTTTTTAAATTTAAAAACAATTTTGTTTTATAAGTAATTTTAAAACTAATTTCTGCTACTCGAAAATTTTACAATAAAACCCAGTTAAAAAATTAAACTTAAAATATAACTTAATATATACATCAGCGTTACTCGAATTTTACATATTTATATAAAACTTGAAGGTAGTCTCTAGATTTTGGTCTCGCGAGAACGTTATATCATTAATTTTTTTTATTTTCCCTAATTTTAGGTGAGGGTTTAAACCCCCAAAACCCTCTCATGTGTTTGGCCCTGAATATAACATAATAATATAGGTAACCTTCTTCTCCTTCACCTTTTCTCTCAAGTATTTAAAGTTGGCCAAGACCATTATATTTATTTTGTTAATCTTACTTCCTCTACCTTTCTTCCTTTCTAAATCATGCCCAAGCCATCTTAATCTATTTTCTCACATTTTGCCAACTATCGAAGCCACTCCTATACTATCTCCTATAGACTAATTTCTTATTTTGTCTAAAATAGTCGTTTAAAAGCGAAGTACCTATAATAATATTATATATATATATATATATATATTATATGGATAAAATATATGTATAATACAAAATAAGCAATTTCAAAAGTTACAAATATTGTAGATAAAAGGCTCAATAAAAATAAATATAATTTTTATTATAAACATATTTACAATATATTTGTTAATTTAAAATTTTGAGTGTATATCAAGAGTTTTACAGTAATATTTTTTTACTGGAAATTATTTTCCGGGCGGATAAAATGGAGTTTTGAGGTAACTGTAAAGAACTTGTTTTTATTTGGTTAGTACTTTAGAAAATAATTTTTTGATGTTCCCAGAATTTTTCTTAAGAGGACGCCACACCAATGATTTTTAGTAGTATAAACATGTCTACGAAAAACAAACGAAATTATCTCTTAAAATAATTTTAGAATTAAAACATCTACATATTGTCAAATAAATAAAGAACAATATTTTGGAGACAATCTCATTGGCGTTTTTAAAAATATTAATTACTATAAAAAAAATAAAAAATAAGATTTTTTGTACATATAATATTGAACAATATAATTAAAATATCGTGAACACCGATGAGATCGTCTCTAATATGTTGTTCTTTATTAATTTTATAATAAGTGTATTATCATTTTAAAATGCTTTTTTTCCATATTTTTAAACACATGTCTTGATTATTATATAACAACTATGGGACTATTTTTAGATTACTTTTAAAATTTATTTTAAAAATTTTTCATTATTCAATTTTAATTTTTCAAAATATTTCTTCAAAATATCTGTGACTTATCTGTGCAAATATAGAGCTAATGTCACATGTTGACGAAATTACAATTATTTTTTAACGTAATTTTTTTAAATTAATTACAGGCAATATACTTATTAGTTGAGACTTAAGAGTTAATAAACATATATTATTTTGGCAATTTTGACTTTAATAGTCGGATATTTTAAAGTGTATTATTCAATTTTATAATTTATCTTGGTAATTTTTTTAGATTCTGAACGGAAATAAGCAAAAAAAAAAAAGCCAATCGAATCTTTCTATAAACAAAAAAAAAAAAAAAAACAGGACTCCACTTGTGATTTTACAATGATTTTCATTTTTTTTTCTCTGTGAACCACGTTTTGATCAGAAGTGTTTGAATAGAATTTTTGGAGTAAAGAGTTAATTTGATAGCGATTGGTTCTAGTTGGTACTATGAAGAGGTCATTTTTCAATTTTTCAAGTAGTTTCCTTAAGCGTTTCTATCTCTACTCGGACGCCCGGCGAGCGGAGTGCACATTTAATTTTTTTGACATTGGCCTTCCATGTCCTAAACCACAGATACGAGCGTAATAATGCATAATGTGGATAATATATAATATGATAGGACTCGTTATCGCGCCGTTATCGGAATAGCAAGGAAACGAGACGATGGCGAGATAGTGGGCGAGTAAAGTACGTGCGTGCGTCGTCTTTATACGGCGATGGGCTCCTGTCCGCCGTCCCTATGCGAAAAGCTCCCTCTCCGTCGGACGACGGCGGTGCGGAGAGATCGACGACGACGTTACGCGAGAGCTTTCCGCCGCCCGACGTGCTGCGGGTTTGTTGACCGATTCGGGCGTGGGTCGCCGCCGCCGCCGCCGCCGAATTCGATCTGCCTAGGCCGCGCACGCCTGGTTGTCAGAGCGGCCCCTCCCCTGCGTGTCGGGTAGTGAGTGTGTGTGTGTGTGTGTGTGTATACGCGCACTCTACCCCTCTCGCTGTCCGTCCGCGGTAGCCGCCGTCGTGTGCGCGGGCGCCGGGCGAGCGCTGTTCTTGTGCGTGCGCGCGTTCCGCAACCGAGCTGCTACTACTACCGTCGCCGGATCCGTCGAACACCCGAACGCGCGCGACCCGCGGTGTGGTCCTGTGTGCGCGCCCCGATCGTTACCCCGCGCGCGAATCCCGACACATACACGTATTTACGGATCGCCGGCGGTGTGTGTGTGCGTGCGTGCGTGCGTGTGTGTACGTATGTGTGTACGTAGTACGTATGTATGTACGCGTATGTTTATACGCGTTTTTCCCCGGCAAACGACCGCAGACGGACACGCGGCGGACAACGGGCGTGTGCACGGGCACGGCGAACACGGCACCGGTGCGATACTGCGATTTGCTCCGACGACCGATCGTGTGACCTAGTTTTGGCGTTTTTTCTCGCCGCCGTCGCGCGCGACAAATTGCTCAATAGCTATAACCAAAGTCGGGTCGGTCTCTTCCGGGACGGGACGTTATCGCCAGTCGGGTGCGCATATCGTTGCCGTCGTCGTCGCGCGCGCGTCACGTGCCAGAGTGACGGACGGCCGTAGACGCCGCGGTCCGCACAGCACCAATACCTACCAACCAATAATATTACTACGTCCACGACGGGCCAACGGACGTACGTGATTAATAATTGCGGTGTTTCGGTGTGCGTAAAAATCAATCATCGATTGGCGACACGTAAGTAAGCCTACTCATTACACGGGGTGCAACGATATCAGGTACCTATAAGACGGTTAGGTTAACCTGACCTAGGTGACGTGAGAACGGTGACTATTTGAGTGATTTACCAGTGATATGCCATGTCCGACCAAGACGGTAAAAGTGTGCCCAGTAAAGAAACGTCGCCTTCCTTCTTCGTAGTCGAGTTAATGTTGAAAAATGTTGAAAAATCCGGTTTGTCCGTCGCACGCGGCGAAAATCTCGAAGGGGTACATAATACCCTAAGTATTTGAAAGTTTTAAGTTCCTAAAAGCTTTTTTCGTCGTACCACTCAGTATATATAATATTGTTAAAATTTTACAAAACATAACAATAATAATTATTATCGTTGTACTTACAATATATACGCCATTATTATTTTGCCTATACATAAATATATATTATATATTTATTGTAGGTTAGCTCAGTACACGACGTAGTTTTCCGGATGACGATTTGACATTGCGACCGAAACCATACTGCCTTGCCGCTATGGTAAGTGAATGACGTCGTTCTATGTATAATAACTGTACCATAGGTGTAGGTTTTTTTTTTTTTTTTTAACGATTCTAACGATTTGTTTCTAAGGACATAACATGGCCGAAGACTATTGGCATGCCGGTAGGAGATTTCTGGTGCCCTCGTTGTTGTTGTTGTTGTTGTTGTTTTCAGTGTGCGCCAGTGCTCAGAGAGCGATTTCATCGTCCGGTTGGTGTTTAACGTTTACGGGATAATATATTTGAAAATGTGATAATTATTATTTTGACATTTTAGGATGTGACCATACGTTTGTGAGTAACGATGGCCCGCAGAATGGCACGTTTCGGGCGCCGGTGGTCACCAACTACGACGGCGAGTCCAAAGTGTGCGTGTTCACGTTCGTGGCTGCTTCACACCAAAAAGTCTTCGTATCGTTCACATCGTTCAACCTCCGAAGCACACCTCCAGAGTAAGCAGCGGTTGTTTCAAAACAACGATCTATATAACTTTCCGTTATCTATAGAACAATATTAAAATCTGTTATCTAATATATAAGTGTATATATATAGGAACGGGTCCCCTGTGCTGAAGCCTTATTATATTGCACAAAACGCGTTATTAATCCGAATTTTCTTAAACGCTTTTATTTAACGCATTTTCTTGTAATCATTTTGTAGGTGCGTGCACGAGTACGTGGACATGTACTCGGAGGTTCAACAAATCGACACGGAGGACTTGATAAACTCGCCATTTGGCGGAAGGTACTGTGGTCTAATACCACCCAGGGACCGGACGTCGTTGTATAGGACGGTAGCGTTTAGTTTCTATTCAGATAAGAATTCAACTATGTCAACGCTATTTGAGGGTTATTACACGTTCAAAAACGACTGTAAGTTCAGCGATATAGCACAGTAAATAAAATTTGTCTTGGACGTTCATAATATGGTGTGATTTATATATTATGCATTATGCATCGTTATAGCCGTATTCCAATTGGGCACACCGTCACCGGTCAGTCCGTGTTCGTTCGTTGTGAATTCTAAAGTTAAAAGACAAGGTGCCATATTAACTCCAACGTATCCAGGCATATACCCCAAAGGAATGAAGTGTACATATTTATTTCAAGGGCAAGCCAGCCAGAGAGTGCGGTTAGAATTCCGGGATTTTGATCTCTTTTACGGAGGCCCACAGTAAGTTCATTTTGTTGTTGTACCACGTAAAATCTATAAGGTATTACATTATTTTCACATTTATTTGCAGCTGTCCTTTTGACATTGTAAGCATATATGACGGACCAAATTCTACTAGTCCTTTGATTGGTCAGTACTGTGGCCAACAACGGAATTTAGTGGTCTACTCTACTGAAAATTATTTATATGTAACTTTCGACACACTTCCGAGGGCCGCAAACACACAAAATCGCGGTTTCAAAGGAATGTTTGAGTTTAGTGAGAGTTTTGTCAAATTAGGTAAGTTTTATCTTTGTATTGTTTTGGTACAACGTCCAACTGTCTTTGGTATCGTCAAAACTTATTATTGTTGATATTCGTATTGTTGTAGATTTTATTGGGAAAAACGATGGTGTACACGTACGAGGCACCGAATGTGATCAAAAAGTGTTAAGTAAACGAACGTCAACGGGGTACATATATAGTCCTAACTATCCATTCCCATACATCCCGAAAATCGTATGTCGGTATTTTGTCTACGGTCTCGAGGGAGCACAAGATTTGGAAAGAGTTAGACTGGAATTCCAATTATTCGATATACCCAAAACACACGTCAACGAACAAGAGTGAGGGTTAACGTTTTTATTGAATTCGAATTGTTCCTAATTGTTATTTAAATTCTAGATGTACAGACGGCTACTTAAAATTATACCTAAGAGGCCAAGAAGCCATGGACCTTTATGACAAATTTGACTACGAAATGTGTGGCGTCGAGGCTGATGAAAAAATAGTAACGAGTGAAGGTGCTAGACTCGCAATGGTGTTCAGTAGTGGCGAATTACAAGGTCGAGGCTTTAAGGCCAAGTATACGTTCGAAACCGGTAAGCACGTATGGGTGTAAATTCGTTAATAGTTTTCTGATATTCTAATTTTTGCGTTAGAATATCTCATACCTGGAACGGCTGCACCAAACGGTACGTGCCATTTCACTTACCGAAGCGAGTCTAAGAAACGAGGAGATTTTAACTCGCCCAGACATCCGGCCAACTATCCCAATGGCCTGAACTGTACATTTCTGTTGTTGGCTACACCCAATGATCAGGTCACTGTGATCTTTGATCAGTTTAAAATCAAACCTGATAACGACAACACCTCGCTAGTCCAATCTGGGTACGATATGTAAAAATTTAAAATAATAATAATTGATTTAATTTAGGAAGTATATACGAGTTTATATTTTACATATATTGTGATATAATATGCATATAATGTATATAGGGTGTTGGTTTGCACGGACGACTGGCTTGAAATATACAATTTATACAAAGATGGCACGGAGAAAATCGTCGGTCGATATTGCGGTAAGACAGCTCCCGGTCCGTTAGAGTCGAATCGAGGTGCGATCGGTCTAAAGGTACTATTGCACACAAATTCGGAAGGTGTCTCTAGTGGCTTTAAGGCTAGATATTTTTTTGATGTTGCCAAGCCAATATTTGGTGGTGAGTGTGGTGTTTTAAGATGTCACAAGACAGTTTGTTAGCTGAGCCATCGTGTGCAATATTATTACCGTCTCTCGTTTTTCTAGACTGCGGTAGTAATATCAGTAATACAGATTCCGGAAAGGTGCAGAGTCCGAATTTCCCGCTCAAATATACTGCACCAGAAAAAGGAATGCCCAGCAGAACGTGCAATTGGTTTATAAATGTCAGGCCTAATTACAAAATACTGCTCAACTTTGTCTCATTCTCGGTTGAAGGAGACCCGTTAAGTATGTATATTATTATTAACTATAATATACAATATGTACACTGCTATCCCAGTAACGAACGAAGGCCGTAATTATCAAATTGTTGATATATGTGTTGTTGAGATATTATACTATATGTAATATACAATATTTTTGAACATTCTGCGTTCGTTTTTTTGAAAACGTCGTACAATAGGTGTACGTTTAAATAAACGAAATTAACCAGCGTTATTTATTTGTTCTGTAGCTAGAGGCTGTGCGACGGCCGTCGTCAGACTTTGGCCGTCCATAGAAGAACCGCCGTTGGAGTTGTGCGGCGAAAAGCCTACTGGGCCGTGGCAATTTCTGTCCGACTCCAATCAGTTCAGGATAAGGTGAAATAATTTATAGTACATTTATTTATTCAGTGAATAACCACTATTGTTACGCTCAATATATATATATATATATATATATATATATATAGTTTAATAACGGGCAAATTGATGTCGTAATATAGTTTCGTGGTGGCCGACAAATCGGGTAACGGGACCGGGTTCACGGCTACTTGGACCGAAGTTCTAGATAACTCGGGCCCATGCCCGGGGTTTCAATGTGAAAACTCAAGTTACTGCATATCCAATCAATTGAGGTGTAATAGCGTAATGAACTGTGGGTCCAACGACGTGTCGGACGAGAGCAACTGTGAGTATCTGTTATTACCGCATTCTTTGTAATGGTAATGTTACGATTGTTCGCGAGGCTGACGACCGACCTATTCATTCAATCGAGAATGTATAGGATAAAATATTACACCGTCGGTAATACTTGTGTCGGAGAATGACTATATGTATAATATCCGTCTCGTGATCGAGATGGTCGTTTAGATTTTTTCTTTTTGCGGCGAAAATCGCTGAACTCGTCAGGCAACCTATAATGTACATTTAACGATACTGTTTGCGTGCATTCGACGCTAGATATCCATATTTTTGTGTTATGTCCGTATCGGTTGTCGAAATAATATTGATACCGAAAACATTTGATTACGATTTAGTATTTCATATACGTGTGTGCAATTTCTCTTAAATAAATGACGATTTAAAAGTTAGTAGTGAGACGCCAGACTAAATTATTTATATTACAAAAGTCGAGTACAAAAAGTGACTTCTTAATTGCATTAACGGGACGGTTCACTGATGGTTTTTGTTGGTAAAAACACGGATGTGAAAAACTGTTTAACGCATTCTTCGAGTAATTTTCGAGTAAAATCACCTATTATCAACGGAGAAGAATATTTTGGACCGAATCTCATTTAGGCTTTGTAATTCATTATCGGGCCTCCACACTGCACGATTCTAAGGAGTATTATTTAGGCAATTCATTATACTTTCTTTTTACGATTTTGTGTTCGTGTGAGGTGTGCGCACCAATTAAGATAGTATGGATGCCCAACGGCATATAATAATCAGCTATCATTCTGCCCTCAAACTGACTCCCTTAATCAGTTGTGGAAACGTTCAACTAGCGCTTAATATCATACTGGTGACATCGAATT
>JAIPRL010006203.1:0-16114 GCA_025469235.1 Pemphigus obesinymphae | reverse complement strand
GAAATTAAAATTCTCGATTTTACAAAATCGTATTTTTCGTAATTTTTTGGTAGTTTTTGCTTACGCATTAAAAAACTATTATGAAAATCGAAAAATGACCAACTAGATGCAATTTGCTACCGGAAACCGGGTATGAGTGGTAAAGATCGGAGCACTCCTTCTTATAGAATTTTTGATTACAGACATAAAAAAAAAAACACATCATTGTAAAACCAATACATTCCTCGCTTCGCTCAGAATCTAAAAATCACTTTTGTGTTGGTAAAAATTTATAAGACATTAATTTTACAAAATCTTGGGTTACAAAAACCCAACTGGTATAGGACCAAAAGAAATCCGGGACCCAACTAGTGTAGCGCCTAAAATAATCCAGGACCCAACCAGTACACTACCTGTGATTGCCCCCTGGTGTTCGGGACCCAACTAGGATGCTCCGCTGAAACGTTACTAAACTGCTAGAATATGTTTACGAGTGTCCGATTGGATATTATGAACATCTCGAACCAATACAGGCGTACCAGTACTATTATATAGGAATGAATACGTTATGCGTGTGTGCAATGTGCGCATCGTCGGCAGTGCGAGTTTAGAAGTGGATTTTTTCAACATTAAAGTAATTATCGCTAAAATTAGCGTTTGTCAACTATGGAATGGAAATTCACGCTCATGTCTGATGTCGGCACGCATCGTAGGTGGTATAATACTATACGCGCGTCGTAGCTCACTTATTATAACAGGTAGGTTATTAATGGGCAGAAAGTTGGCGTTCGCGTTTTACGAGCAAACAGAGATTCGGCTCGAGGACTTGTGCTTTATTTCACGGCACTCGACAATAACGCCGCGTTTGTTTCGTTCGTTGCGGCGTTTACCGAAAACGCCTTGGGCCCGGTGCACACGCGCGTTTTTTTCACGCGCGGCAACTCCGCGGCACCGCAGTTGTGGCCTAAAGTACCCACGATCTATAGGCGTACTGCACACGTACTATATATGGTGGCGATACGCGCGTTTATTCGGCGCGCGTGAAAAAAAAAAACGCACGCGTGCACCGGACGTTACACGTTCTACGTTTTTGGCCGGATGTATTATGCGTATATTATGTACACAACAACAGTAATACATCTATAGGAGGTAGTTTATTATTATAGTTGCGAAACTGTCTAAAAATCATAAATCGTTTAAGTGGTCGTACGACCCATCGCGACCGTGCCCGTCCTAGTCGTACAATAGTAATGAACCGAATACAAATCGCCTGTAATATTATTATACACTCGCATTATATATTTCGCAAGGTGGCAGCGTGCGATATCGACATTACCACCGCCGCCGACGCCCGTCGGGAGATGGGTTCTGACACGATTGAATGGCATCGCCGCCGGGAAGAAAAAATAAAAAGATAATAATAATAATAATAATAATAATACAAATTTATTTTAAAAAAAAATCGTTCATATTCACATTGACCGTTTAAAAAGTCAATATATTTTTTAACTTTTGAACTCGACTATATAGTTAATTATATTTTAGCCATCAATTCGTTAGGAATATTGTCATTGTATATCAACGTAATCTTTTTACAGTTTTATAACCAATCAGTCAAATGAATAATAGGGACTGAACGATTCTCGCGTGTTCGTTGTACCATAGTCATTTTAATATTTTATTTAAGTTTTAAAACTCTTACAGCCTGTGGACAGTGTTATAAAACCGTTTCTTTTTCATTTCATATACTTACCTACATTTTTTTTTTTTTTTTTTAAACGATTTTGAAGGATACTTTTCATTTTCTAACGGGCAGTTTTCTGTTTCAATGAATTTAAATTAATATTTCCTCCATTTTAACTTTAAACATGAAGCATTCAAATTATTGGTTGTTTACTATTACGTTTTAATTGAATGATTTTGGGTAAATTTCACTTAAAATATTTGAGTTAATTTTTCATTAATTATAGATCATCTTTGCTCGTTAATGTAATAACTCGAAGAAATCGAATAGCGATATTCTATCTTTCTCTCTTTCTCTCTCTCTCTCTCTCTCTCTCTCTCTCTCTCTTTCTATATATATATCAGTATATCACATACATATAACATCATAGCGATGATTTAGATACAAAAGGGTGAATTAAAGTTAAGTTAAAAATTAATATATTAACTCAGCTATTGCCATTAATTTTTGTATGGTTTTTTTTCATAATCAACCAGTTAAGAGACGCCACACCATCTATTTTTAAGGGGTTCTGTATAGGCAATTTTTAAGAAGTGGTTTGAAAATTTAAAATTAAACAACTAAAAATGTTAAAATATGTTTTAAAAACAATCTAAAATATTAGTCTAGTCCCATTTTTGTACTAATTTTGATTGTTGTATAATCACAATATTCTTCAAAAACATTATTAATGAAAAACAGACAAAATGACATTTTAAAATGGTTTTAAAGGTAATATATCTATTATACAATATATTAAAAACAATATTTTAGATATTTATGGTATCAGATTTTTGTGGTACTTTGATTATATTGTTCAATATTGTATATTATATATTGTATAAATAACCTTATTTTTTACTTTTTTAAATTACATTACATTTTTTAGTAATTAATATTTTAAAAAACATTGATGAGATTATCTCCGAAATATTGTTCTTTATACATATTTATATTTTATTATAGGTGTTTTACCTTTAAAATCACTTTAAGTGGTAATTTCGTTTCTTTTTCATGTACATATTTTTACTACCTACTGGAAATCATTGGTGTGGCGTCCTCATTAAGTCAACACATTGGGGGTGAAACTCTATTTAATGCAATACCCATAAAAAAACAAACTTCTATTAAGTTAAGTTAATATTTTTTATTTTAACTTTAAACTTAGTGTTTAAATTACTTTTTGTTAACTAAACATTTTTAACTGAAGGCCATTTTGGGTTGATTTAACTCAATTAAGTAGTTTCAATTAATTCTTTTATTCATTTTTGTTTAGACTGGATGTATTCTATTTCTAACATACCTACCGATTTAGTATATGATAGGTAAGGATAGATAAGGATTCTACACAGTGATTTGATTACGTCATAGTCTATTTTAGATCGACTTACTCACATTTTTGATTTTAACCCCTCACTAAAATCGACTTAAAGTAAAGTAATAGAGAAGACTACGAATTCACATCAGTTTTCTCATCACGAGTTCTTATCGCACCACTACATCGTTTAGTACCCACGTTGAAATTAGTATAGTGCGTCTAAAATTGTTATATTCAAGAAATTCGCGAAATAAACGGTAATGTATAATAACAGATAATAAAAAGGGGAAGTCAAGTTCGGGGTGAGGACAGATCGGGATCGGTATTTCTAGACCACTTCGCTACAGCGCGGCGGTCGAAAAAAAGTGAACCGGTGTGTCTCGATTTTTAATCGGTTTAGTCTAGCGAATTTCTTTAAATTACACCGGTTTACTTATTAAGGGGAAATCTACACCGGTTTACGTTGGCGAATTTCTACATTATGTTATGTATGTGCGATAGAGAAATACAGAAAATCACCACTTCCAATCCTCTTCATTGCTTTAAAACTTTACGTTTATTAAATAAATACAATAGAAATGAGTTAAAATATATTGATCATATAATACTAGTTTCACATAATTATAATACTAATAGCACTAGTTTCGATTTAAGATAACATATAGGCCGAATTATACAAATTTTTTTTTTGTCGGTTTTTTGTAGCCTTGAACTCAATGTTCGCTATATTCTATAATGACAGTTTATTCATTATTGTCGTATAAGTACGACATTTTTACGATTTCGTTTATAATGACGTATAAAATGAAAATATCAATTTATTAGAAATAGCATTTATTTATGGTCAAAAAAATGTTAAAATAGCGCTTCTAAAATTTTAAAACCACGAAAAATTAAAAAAATGCCTCCAAAATTTTATTTTTTAGATTAGGTAGTTTGTAATTGAAATAGATACATTTTCTCGGTAAACACTGTGTTAAGCATTCCAAACTTAAGATGTATTGAAATCTGATACACAGTCGTCATGTTGCTGCACCTTTAGAGTAACAATATACCGTCCGTTCTTCAAATTTATTGTCTTAAGATATTTCAATTTAACATTTGAATCAGGAGATTAATTTTCAAGTTATGTCCATGATATTTATCAATCATTTTATGTAATTTGAAGTAGTATAGCCGTAGGTATCTGGTATACAATATAATGCTTTAAAATGTCCTTAGAATTTTTAAGGTTATAGGCTAAATTTCAAGTTAGGGGAGAGAGGGTTTAAACTTAAATAAATTATTATATTTTTATATATACTACCAGTTTTAACAATAATCCAATGTTAAGTAATTCTCCAAGGGGGACATGTCCTTCTCCTCACCTCACCATTCAATAGGCACCCATGGTATTCCATTACATTTTGAAAAAAAAAAAACACCATTAACCGAAATGTAAAAGTTTTCCATTTCTATTTCTCATTTTATGTCAATGGTACTGTAAAATAAATATTGTAAACATCACAAATACAATTATGGTAGTTTTCAATTTTGAAACAACGATTAAAATATGACTTGTTACAAAGTTGAATACATAGTTTATATATTAATATTTCAAATAATATGACATAGTTGTTTTTAGCAAAAAGCTAAAACTTAATTTAATAACAACTGAAAGACCGACACAAAATTACATACAATGTAAAATATAAAAATTATAAGATTTGTGACAGTCTATCATGTTTGGTCAATTTTGATAATCACGACTCAAATGCGTCATATCTTGAGTTGTGTTGGTATGACTTTATAAGGTGCAATATATTTTATCGATACTATAAGAAATTATAATATGTCATGACATCAATTTCATAAGCATTAAAATACCGTTAAACACATCTATTCGAGTGTAGAATTGATTGTAATATATATAATAACATCCTCAGGGGAATATTCCGTTAGCTGCGAAAGGGCTGTAGATGACTTTGGCTTTTGGTTAATTAATATTTATAATTATTGAAAAACATAAAATATATTATTACCTGAAAAAAATTTATTCTTTCTATGTTTTAAGACTAAATTAAATTGTTTTTGCTTAGCTAAAAGAATAAACGATACGTTTTTATGTGTCACGTTGTGCTACAGATGCGGGCTGGGCGATTAAACGATTATTTGATTTAAAATAATGGATTGGTTACCTATTTAAATTTTTAATATAATCGATTAATTGAATAATCGCCAATAATAAAATAATCGTCAATAACCATATAATTATTAAGAACTGTATAATTGTCGAGTAGATAATTAAACTATTTAGGGTCCGTTATACATAAAGACGAGGGTTTCGAAGAGGATATAAAACACAGGATTAAATGTGGACGGATGAAGTGGAGAGAAGTGTAACAAAAGAATACCTACTAGGTCAAAAGGTAAATTTTATAAGGCAGTGGCGAGACCCGCAATGACGTGTGGAACGGAATGTTGGGCAGTAGATAGGAAGATAGAACAGAGAACGCGTGTGTAGCAGAGGTGAAAATGTTAAGGTAGATGAGTGGAGTAACTAGAGAGCATAAAATAAGGAATGAGTATATATAATTGGTAGTATAGGAGAGTGCCTTCGATAGTTGACAAAACGAGGGAGAATAGATTGAGGTGGCTATATCATTAAAGAGACGGAGGCAGTAAGAAGAATGTGTATATGTTGACGGCGAGGAAAGTGGGAGAGGAAGACCGAAAGAGAGTTGGGGCATGTGATGGCGAGTGATATGAGAGAGGTGGGGGTTAATGAAGAAGACTCCAAATAGTCGGGAGAAAAGGCGGAGGAGAAGAAGAATACAAATAGATAATTGTTAAATGAAAAAAAAATGTTTTTCGACTGTACGTGAATACAGCAGAGTAGTTTTGTTGATTGAATTGATATAATTTTCATCAATATTACCAATGTTCTTTTTTCGGTGTAAGTCATCACCGGACATTAGGCATTTTATCTTTTTGATGTACCTACCTATCATTATTTTTATAATATTTGTTGGGTAATTTAATTTTCCGATTATTGGTTCAGTTCAACATAATTTTCGATTATGATTAGGAGGCACCCATAACGAATACCTATATTCGATTGATCGAAAAATTTCGATTTTTACCGATCGGCGGCGGATAATATACTACTATAGGTAGGTACTAACCGATTACCTTATACGGATGAGAAAATTTCATAATTTATCCGGGCCCTAATATCGATAATGTGTTACACATTGTATTACTGTTTACTACTATATTACACTGTCGTGCGTGCTGTTTGGCAGGTGCGGTGGAACCGGAGACCATGGACAACGTGGTACTGTCGGCGGTACTGACCATGTGCACAGTGCTGGTGCTGGTGTTGGCCGGGTGCCTGTGCTGCCGGCGACGATCGGGCCCCAGCCGCCGGGATCGGTTCCGGCGGGGCGTTGGTGGCGGCGTGGGCGTCGCGGGCGGCGGATACAACCGGCACCGCCGGCACCACCAGCACCACCATCCACACCATCACGAGCCGCGGCCGCCGTCGCTCCGGTCGCTGAGCCCCACGCCGTCGTCCGGACAGCACGTGTGCGACGAACTGGGCGAACGGTTCGCCAGCGTGGACAGCGTGTGACGTCCACTGCACCACGACGACCACGACCACTGAACACAACAGCGACAACAATCCACATCGCCCGCTGTAGAGTCCTCCGACGCAGAACCTACCTATACCCACCCCGCTCCTACCGCCGCCGTCACCACCGTCGACCCGCCGCCGCCGTCACTGCACACCGACCACATCGCGGCATCGCCCTCGTTCTCTTGGTCACCGGTTTATCGAATGCCACTGCGGTACACCTCCCTCTTCCTCCCCCCCCCCCGTTCATCACTACATAATTCGCTCTACCCGACGCTCAACAATCATCGTATATAATTTATAGTTTTAAGTGTGTGTGTGTGTGTGTGTGTGTGTGTGTGTGTGTGTGTGTGTGTGTGTGTGGTGTCACCACTGATTGCCGCCGTGGTGCGGTGGCCAATTCAACACGAATATTATGGTGTTGAGATAAAATTGTAATAATATTGTAGTGTAGGTATACGATTCATTTTTTTTTGTATTTTTATTTTTTGCGTTTTTCGAGTCACTGTACACTGGCCCGCGTATCGAAATTAATTTTCTTTTTACTTGTTTTTATACATTTTATTTACGAAGGCACCGATAATCAGAGGTTAGACGTTTTTCACAATATTATGGTACGCGGGAGAGCTCGTCGTTATATTATAATATGTAGGTACAACAATAATTACAACGGCAATACCGTCGTACACGTTCGGCCCGGTGAACTTATTTCCGTTCGAGTTTTCCGCATTCCCCAGAAAAAAAATCAAAAGAAACGAATGGTAAAATCAAGTGCGACCCTCCAATATTATGCGTCGTCGTTCGATATGTCACGAGAGAAAACGGGCCCCCCCCTCCCCGCAAATAGTGTAAAATTGTTTATTTTCAAACGTATAGATAATTTAACAAAATGACTATAATATTACAATAACCGTGTGCGTATATCTTATGCGTGTGAGAAACTATCGCGAAGTTTTGCTTCTTTTATCTTGTCGTCGTCGTCGTCGTGAGTACGCAATCGACACGGCCGTTTCCGGGGTAGAGGTATACTACGTTTCTTCTAAAACATTATTATTAATTATTATTATTATTATTATTATTGTTATCGACCGGCCCCGTCGCGTCGTCGGCACCGTCTCCGCGCACTGGGCTCCATCTCCATCTGCGAGCTCCATCTCGGCGACAATAGTCGTGGGCAGTTGCACGTGTGTTTCCTATATAATATATTATATAAGCAATAACCGTCGTCTCGACACACGCACGGCTAGTTTTCAGTGTGTGCCATAATATACCATATTATACTTTGGGGTGTGGAGGGTTAAAAAATGGAATCAATTGCTCAATCGAATTAAGCCAAAAAAAAAAAAAAAAAAATTAAAAAAAAAAATTTTATGTATAAATAAATAAATAATATAAATAAATTACCTAATGATAATAATAATATTAGAATTTCTGATTGTCGTTTTTGCCTCCGCTTTTGTTTTTTATTTTATTATTATTTTTTTTTATAAAAAAAAATGAAATAATTGCATTTTTCAATTCACGTTCGTTTACCGAAAGACTAGTCGTGACGATTTGTGTTGTTTTATTTATTATTATTATTATTACTTTTTTATTATCTCACGGTTCGGTTTAAGTATTACATATAGTACCTTTACATATAATATCACATTATATACACATATATATATTGTTTGATAAAATAATAATATATACAAACGATTATTCGAAATTTCAAAAGGCTGGGAGTTTAGATAAATATACATATTTTTGTTATATATTTATAATTTTAGGTTTTGTTTTTAGATGAGGAAAAAAAAACGTCATAATATTAATAATAATAATAATAATAATAAGTGTAGGTATAATATGTTAATATTACTATACTATACATCAACCGCTTTGGACCTCTTATGTTATATGACAAAGTAGCGCTTATAAAACGGATAGTATAATAATAGTTAATTATATTTAATAATAAATGTAATTCAAAACGGTCACGATAATATAAATTACGACATTTTTTTTTTGTACAATATCATATTATAATTTATTTTATCGTTACGACGATCGAGCGATCACTTTGAGATTACAACCATTATATGACTGCAACGTACCGTCGTCATCTCGGTGGTATATACCAGAGATGGGCAACTCAAAGTAACTCGAGGGCCAATTTTTGAAACTTAAAATGATTGCGGGCCAAATATAAAGTTGATTTTTTCTATTATGTGAAAAAATTCATTAATATATTTTATGCCTATGATATGAACTAATATCTCTAAGTTTAATATTATGTGTTTTATTATCGATAATTTTTTCGAGATACAATTTACGCTATTTTACTATATTTGAAGTAGTAAACTAAATAGTACACTTTTCGATGATAAAAATGTCGAAAGGCAGTCCGGGCCGGATAAAAAGGGACAGCGGGCCGGATGTGGCCCGCGGGCCGCCAGTTGCCCATCCCTGGTGTATACCTCCACGATGGTTTCAATACAATTCGTTTATATAGTAGCAGTAGGTACGATTCAAAAATGTCTTTTTTGCAAATGTTTAACGTTTGTTTATTTTCGTTTTTTTTTTTTTGTTTCCTCCGAGCACAATGTTATTATAATACGTACTGTTGTGTAGATTTATAAATTTATTATGAAATAAAAACGCACTTGTAAAATGTCCATATATATATATTTATCTGTCGGTCTACCGTATCAAGCTCAAGGGGTGGATAATTCAATAATATATTCGTGGGTGTAATTTATAATTCATTATACATATAATATATAGTGGGTCGCGTATTGGATTTGAACTACTGCTCAACTCTATGCCCCCCCTCTCCCATCCAATGAAAAAAACTCCTTAATTTCCCTCCCCCCCCCCAAAAAAAAAAGTCGATAAATAGACAAAATAAAAAAAAAAATAAATGAAAAAAAATAGTCGTTCACTATTCACTTCCGGCCGTTACATTACACACAAATAATTATTATTACGATGAACACCATATAAATATCGTATAGGCAATAGGTATTAAAAAGTTGATATTATAATGAATATTGTTTATATGATAATAATCGATCGAAATTCCGGATAGTGAATGAAAACAAATCGTAATTGAATTTCTTCCAATTTTACTTGTGTAACGATTTAACGTAAATAATAATAATAATAATAATAATAATAATTATAATTATAATAATATATATATATATATATATAATACTAATTATAATGATTAATAATAATATATTTATATATATATATATATTTGTATCGGTGGTAATCTACTACCGACAACGTGTACATATATAACTGCATAATAAATATAATAATAATTATATATACATTAAAATGTGTATAAGTGTATCGAACACGTTCCTTTTGTTATGAATTTTCGTTAAGTTTTTAATTATCATATATTATTATTATACACTCATATATACGTTGAACGTTTTGCTTGTAATATTGTTAGTAAAATAAATTTGTGTTTTTTTTTTTTTTTTTTTTTCTAACGGCGGACATTTTTTTATTTCTGTATTGTTACAAAATATTTGAGTACCTCGTTAATTGTTAGTGAAATAATACACGTAGTCCCATAGAGGTCTAGTGTAATATTGATAATAATACATATTGTTTATAAGCTCTAAAACGTGCTGTGTAACATTATTTTGGTGCATATTATATTATATTATTACTCGCGAAAAAGTAATAATATTTAATAAAAAAAAAAAAATAAAAAAAAAAAAATAATAAAATTAGTCTATTTGTAATTTTATCTAGTTGATTGTGGCGTATATCGATGGAAAACTATAATCTTTTTAGTCATTATTAATACAATTATTATTATTATTATTAACATAATCAATATATTGTACTAATAAACTTTTTGTAGTCGAAAAAATGTATAGAATAAAATGTTTCCGTTTGCAGGACAAAATTACCATGTGCGCGCACGCGAGCTCCCGGTTAGACCGTTAAACCATAATACAATCCAATTAACCAATATACAATAACTTTTTCGATCGATTAAAAATCGTTGAAAATTATAAAAAAAAAAAAATTTACAGGACCAAAAAACTCATTAATTTTTATTTAGCTTTATCTTCTCGCCCTATACTCGACGCTTATTACTATTACTTAAATTAGGTATATATATAATGTACGTTATCTTATTCAGACCAATATATATATATATATATATATTGTATATTATTCGTTTCCTCTATATATATATATTACTTATTTATATATAAGTATTTCGTTCATTATCTGAAAACGAACGTGTTTCAGTCCAGTAAGCTAATATTTAGCACACGGTAAATTTTTTCATTTACCAACAAACACTGCTCAAAGTTTTTGTTTAATTTATTGTTTTGTTTTTGTTGTAAATTGGACGGATCGCGACCAAATAACTATACTTAATAACAATAATTAAATTTCGCCCGTGTGACTTTGGTGTACATAATATTCCACGGATATTGCAATTCGTTATTATCATCGACGGGTCACCCGGCTCGTTTAAAGCGCAATTTTTTTCGCTATCCGTCCAGTTTTTTAATCGTATGTCCGTAGTTTAGCTAAAAATTTAAACATATGGTTAAGCGAAATCGGTATTGAACATTATTAGTCTAAAATATAATAAAAAATATCATAAAACATTCAAAATTAAAAAAAAAAAAAAAAAAAAAAGAAAAGAAAAGAAATCAAACATAATTTAATACTACTATTAAATTATTAAATACATTAAATATAATTTAATATGTAAACTAGGCGTATGTATATGTAAACAAATATGTTATAAGGACAAAAATCAACATGTGTATATATCGACATATGTAAAACAAAATGTCCTAATTTAAAAATCATTGTTAACAACTTTCCTTTTTAGATTGGTAAAAATCATATAAGAATATTAAATTACCTAAATAAATTATTTTTACGTTTGTGTATGGCCAAAGCGTGTTTTTAGTTTTGTTTTTTACAGTTCAATGTTAGGTACATGATTATTATGTTGGTTAATTAATTAATATTTATATTATTATGTATTATCATTATGAAAAATATACTTAATAGGAATTATTAAACATGTTGTTTTATTTTTATTTTACATCCTATCATTGCCTTATCAATATGACATGCAACCACGTAAAATAATACCATAAAATACTTTACGAATAAACCAATTCGTATACACCTAATATGCATATTATAATAATGTTTAATAACTGAAATGTTAAATGTAGGTACCTATCTGTATTAATTGCAGTTTATTGCACAGTTAATTTTATAATGTCTCTAATTTAAAGTACCTAGTTCTAAATTAAAAATTCAAATAGATAATGTAAAGGTCCAAGGTTATTTTATAATATTTTGTACACTCGTATAAGTTATAAAGTACATTTTTTTGTGATTAAACCAAAATAATAGTTAAAAAGAAACAAATTTCAAAACATAATTTATAGACAGTGTACTACTATAGTGAATAAATCCAAACATGAGATACAGTTTGTATAAATTAAAACATTTATGTATAATAACGTAAAAAAGTATCAGTACAAACAGCATAGCACACATCACTAACACAACCATCCGTCTAGAAAATGCACTTTTTTTTTCTTTAATACGACATATTATGCTTTTTTCGTAAATGTACTTACTCGTATGTGTACCGTAAGTTATACATTATGGTAATTTGTTATGGGTAGCTCTCCACATGACAAATTGCGTCTGTGGAACAAAAAAAAAAAAAAAAAAAACGTGGACCGTTTGATATAGGTACCCATATTTTTTAAAATATAAATGGACTAGATTATGATGAGCTTTATATATTTTTCAGCAATATATTACATAGTACTGGATTGTGTGTAATACGCGTACATATGGATTACGTCATCGAATGTTCAAAAGTATACGTAAAAGCTAAAAATTGAATAAATACAAATAAACAAGATAAAATACGCTTAAGATCTATTCACACTGTTCGGTTCGGTCACGGTCAAGGATTATGACTAAGAATCAACGTTAGCGGTCTCGGTTTGGTCACAGACAATCAAATCTTGTCAGTTCCGTCTCGGCCACCAGACATCGGTTTCTCGTTAGGATGGCCGTTTTCAACACGTACTTAAATGAAAATTGCATTAATTCTCGGTGAAGAGGAAGAAAGAGAAAAAATTAAGTATTAATTTTGTAATAATTCATATGATAACATATAGGTAGGTACATTATAATATATTCTGGTATATTTTCAAATCAGATTCACAAATATTAACAAAATAATAAAAATAAAAATACGTTTTAATATAAATATTAAAATTAACCTTACCTTGTTGGATTTTTCCCCCAATTTCTTTGCACAAATTGTTTTTAAAAGTTGTATCACAATATTTACGATGTGAAAAATCGTACAGCTCACTGTTTTCTCGCACTAATTCTATACGAAATTCATCATCCATTTTGGAGAATTTTTTTATGATCATACTACCTATTTAATTTTGAAAATTTCGACGACACGTGTGACGGTCAACTGTTTGTATTTGATTCACACTTGGCAGTCACGATCAAAAAAGCTCGTGATCGCGGCGGTCTGGATCGTGCGTCGACCGGTCGAGACTTGACCGAACCTGACCGTGATTTGACCGTGACCGATAGTGTGTACGATGCCAACGGATTACGTACTACCGATTTTGACCTGACCGTGACCGGACCGAACCGAGACCGCTAGTGTGAATAGACCTTTACTGACCAGTGACCAGAATTTAAATTGAGTACGGTCACTGCTTGGGAAATATAAGCATATGCGTATATTAGTAGGTAACGTAATATACGTACGATATATCATTATCTGTATTAGGTATAATTTCTATTATATATAGCTTATAATATAGGATGCTATTAGATCGTATAATATAATACGATATGTAAGTACTTGCAGTGTAATTTATAACGTATTATAATATAATTGCACGTGTATAATAGCTATAATAATCACACGCACGTATTAAACGTTAAAAAATCAGTAAAAAAAAAAAAAAAAAAATTTACATATACGTGGTATCTCTGGTATAATAGGTATATTAATAAGATAATGCTCACTGACTCGAACATAAATCATTTATGGGAAACGCCGAAGTGTAAGTGTATACGAGTATAATAATTATAGGTAATCCGTATGGTGGTGGCCAGTTTTTTCGATTCTGAGCGAAACGAGGAATAACATATTGGTTTTTAATCAATGATTTATTTTTTTATGCCGCCTGTGTATGTATACACTTTTTCTGTAAGAGTAGAAGTGTTCCGATTATTACATGCTTATATCCTTTTCCGGTACCAAATTTCATCTGGTTGGCACTTTAAAGGGGTCATTTTCGATTTTCCCAATAGTTTTTAAACGCTTAAAGTAAAAAAAAAAAACAAAACAAAAAATTACATAAAAACGGTATAAACAAATCATCTTAGCGACTTGACATTTTCACCGAAAATGTATTTAAATACGAAATTAACGTAAGCAAATTTTCAATTTCGGTCTATTTATATAGCAATTTAAAATTTTTTAACATTTCATTCATAGAAAAGTTAATTTCAGATTTTGAGATTAAAATTTAGCATAAAGTAAAAAGTATTTTATTTGATTTATAATAAAAAAAAATAAATCATGATTAAAATCGATTTAACATCGTAACAGTTAACGTTTTAACGTTATTATACACGTAATAACTGCAGTTAAAAGGTTTAAAACGATTGTTAGTTACATAATTTTTTTTTAATAAGAATTTAAAACTTTTCGAAGAAATTATAGATTTTGAGGTATTAAGTTCAAATAATGGTAATTATATTTAAAAAACGGACGGCTGAAAATCATTTTAGATTTTGAGCGAAGCTAGGAATTTATCGGTATTACAATGACGCGTTTTCCAGCCATATTTTGATTGACATATAATAACAAAATAGTTTATCATATAGGTAACATAATATAATCATATATTTATGACTTTATGAGTAATAATGATAATTATTTATCGTTGTACGCTTGTATAAAACCTATCTAATTTTATTGGCATACAACAAATTGAATAAAAATCCATTTAGGGATTGATATACGTTCATTCGAGAAAAAATTAAAATGTTAAAATATCAACCGTGTGTCACCAATATAGTCAGAGCTTTTGCACCACTAGCCGTTATTAGCTGTGACGAGGAAGAATACGATTTTGAACGCATGTCGTTAAAATGCAAAAATATTGCGAGCACGGCCGACAGTCATATAATGGTCAAGTAATATACACCGGAGCTTCGCTCACAATCGGTTTTATAGAAGGAAATGATTTATCATTTTATGATACTATTTTTTTTTTTTTTTTGTCTTTTTACCTAAAAAGTCAATATTATCAATACTGTAAATTAGACCGCCCGGTTGTTTCAATATTTGACCGAGGGACCGATGTAAAGTCATCGTCCGGGGGCGCGCCGCGCAAGATTGATTTTCGACGGTCCCATTGTGTGTCGGGGCCCGGCGCTTCCGAATCTTTTTGTGCGAAACCGCTAATGGTCTTGTGTGGCAAACGATGAGGTGTCGGTCAGCGTTTTGCGCGAGGTAGGGTGGTCCGCACCGACAAACGACTCGCAGCCCAAGCAGAATTTTTATGAAAATATTAATTGTGTTCCCGTGGAAAATTTCGGCGAACCCCCCCCCCCCCGGCAACGATTCTCTGAGCTGTTGTTAATTGGACGCGTAAAACGAAACCGCGCGTACACCGCCATCGATCCGGACACACAATCATTATCTCGTAGGTAATCAAACTTAAGGATACTATCTCGTATTTTTTTTTTTTCTTTTTTTTAATACTACCTCGTGCACACGAAATCAACGGCCGTTTTTCCCCCCCCCCAATTTCTTTAAGAAATATGAATATTATCATTATTTTAATTCTGTTTTTCACACGCATGTTATGTAATGTAAATGTTAGGACCGGCGCTAGTGATTTGTTTTTTGCACGTTGGCAAGATTCGATTTTGCCGGCCCTGTAAAAAAAAAGCCGGTCAGTAGGGGGAGGGGAAGCACTTCGCTCGTCAGGTGTCAGTATGGGTGGATGCACTTCGCTACTGGGCAGGATACTCTTGGTGGATGTATTGCATTTAAAGGAATGATAAATCATTGCATTCAATTAAACGATTCTGAGCGTAACTTCGGTGTAGTATACATAACTCTTAATATTAATTAGATAACCACTCAATTACCTACCTATGTTTAACATTACATTGAAGATCAAATGTAGAAATAAATATGATTTAGGGTGACCTTATGCATATTTTAAAATGTAATATGATATATTTATAATAGCTCAGTTTCATGCGGGTACAGTTATTACTACATAATATTATACAGTATATTTTATTGAATGTTCAGTTTATGACATATAATATTGAAAACGAACAAAATATTATGTAAATTTAGTTAAATTAATGCACGACTAACGTTATATTAAATTTTTTCAGGTCTTAAAAT
>JAIPRL010006202.1:0-28492 GCA_025469235.1 Pemphigus obesinymphae | reverse complement strand
GGATATTAAAGTGGTGGTCTCCCGTTTCCTTCCACTTCGCAGTTTTGTAGTCGTTTAGATGACTGTCATCTACGCCTACAAATGTTTGGCATGTGGCTATACCGATCTCTTTGATCTCTACCCACATCCAATACTGGAGAAGCTGCTTCCCTTCTCCAGTCCCTTAAGTCGCCTTTTACGAAAAGCTGGGATTGCTCTGGGCCTATTCTATCGCCGGTCCCAGACAGTGGGAGAAAGAATGTAAAGATGTAAGTTTATATTTTTATTAATATGTGCAATAAAATTTACAAAATAATATACATATATGAAAAATAATATATAATTCACATAGTTTTTTTTTCTTTATTTATACTATATAATTTTATTTACCTAATCAATAGATTTTTTTTTTTTATTAAATGATTTATTACATTTATTATTCCCTATTTGTATTAAAATGAATACCATTAATCTAAAATACCATAAAATATGTAATAATAAATATTTAATATATAATAAAATAGATGATAGGTTATGAAATTAATTGTTTATTTATTGAAATCCATATATCAATATATCCATATTTTGTTAAAACATTTTTGGGGTAGGTGATGAATGATTTTTTATCGATTAATTTACCCGAGTAATTTAAAACTACTTCGGCGCCACTGCATTGAAGGCCCTATTTTTTTTTTCGTGCCTTAATTGGACTGCTATAATTTAAAATTGTGTACCGCTACAGTTTATTTCAAATACATTAAAATATTATAATTTATCGACAGACTATCGTTTCATACGTAATATTAATCAAACATGTTGCGTGTTAACAAAAATATCGACAGTGTCGCCGTAGAATAAGTAATAATATAGTTATCACAGTTGTAGACGTTAAATATTGTGGTAGTTACTATGCATAGATAATACACTATATATTATCTATGTTACCATGTGTATCACAGTGGTATCCGGTAAATAATATCGATTTCACTGGTACGGTGGGTAGGTATTGTCACAGAATATAATATTATCACGCTGAAATATTATAAGGAAATCACGGTCTTGTATACAAAACCGTGAACGAAACGTTTTGATCGGTACAATCTGATAACCAACAGTAAACCGACTTATTGTCAGTTCGGCCTAAAAATAATGAACTAATTACCAGTCATAGACATCATAAACTGGAGGGAGCGAGAAGGGGTGGCTGCACCCTCTGGTAAAATTTGGAAGGGCTATGCCTCCCATGATGTTTTTTGTTAATTATAATTTTATAACGTCATTATCATGTTGCAGTAAATATTTGATGCAAATTTTAAATATCTGGTATTCAATTATTCCAAAATATCACAATAATTTTAGGTAAATATAGTTTTTATTTACGCTTACATAATAAACTTTAAATTGTCTCTACGTTATTTTAAAACTAAGAGATTCCACTTTTTTCTGAAAAATTATTAGGTACTACAAAAGAATGATATTTAACAAACCGATTCGTATGATATAATAAATATTATAAAACTCCACCCAAGAGCTTTCCTTGAGACTCTAATAATAACTCAATTTATTAATATTCTTTTAGTAAGTTCGGCATTTAATGAAAGATTATTTTCTTCTTTAAAATAATCAAATCATACCTATATTAGATCATCTGTGAGTAATGGACGTTTCAATGATTTAATGATAATAAGTGTTGACTAGGAGAATTCATTAAATGTAAATTTGGATGAAGCAGTTAATGAGTTTGCTCAAATTAAAAAAGATTAAAAGATATAAATGTATATAATACATTTACATTTTATTTATTTATAGATTTTTTTTATATCATTGTATTATTAATCAAATGTTTATAAATCAATTATTTGATTTATGTTGATTAACTGTTTACTTTATAAATGATTTATTTGCTTTTAAAAATTAATTTTATATTATTTAATTTTTGCGGTTTATTAAACCTAACTTAACATTGTTTTTGTAATTGTAATTAATATGTATACTTTAAACATATTTTCGTGTTATAAATGAAAAAGATGATTACAAATTTACATTTTTTATTCTAAAAATATTGGCTTTTAATTTATATCAGTACACTTATAAAATCAAAATAAGTAGATACACAAATTAATTATAAAATAATAAAATACAATAATTATTGTATTATATTCAATAAACAAATAATATAAATATTTCACATGCTTTTGAATATAATAATAATATGCTATTTGGATAATCCTGTGCGCCAAAATATATCATACTTTATTATTACAGCGGATCGCAATTAAGAAAAAATATACGGAGCTTATAATTTTCAATTTAATTAACAATATATACAATTGTGTATGCCGTTATCACTATGGCCTGGCGGAAAAATAATTTGGCAGCCCTATTTTAAAACTGAAATGGCGCGCCCTTGGCGTAAACCTTGTACAAACAAAATGTCCGTTGATTGGTATTTGGTAATTTTTTATTATTTGAATATTTTATTCAGAACTTTGTCGTTTTAAAGCATAACTTATAAATTATAATACCTACTTATAAAAACAACGTTGTTATTCGTAAATACGAGTACATGCACATCTTTATTCATCATTTTTAATAAATCACTTAATATATTAACGAGTGGATTAAAATATGAAAATTTATATCTTTTAATTCTATACAGTTCATTATTAAGTCTATACCAAAATAGAATGCAAACAATCTCTTAATCTAAATATTTCAAATCGGGAATTTAATTCAGCCAAATTATGAAATTTTAAAATTCTGTACCTAATGGCTAATACCCTTGAAATTTTTTGTCATAGTTACTATATATACCTAGATACCAGGGAGATCGTTGATTTGACAATTGACCCATTTGAAATGTATAAAAACTAATAATGTATTCCTTAAAAATAACGAAACCCTTAATAATATAATATTAATAAAATAATGATATGTGCCATGTGTATGGGCTATATTGAAGGATTGATCGATATGTTGATCTAATTTAAAAAAAATAGATTTTTTTGACACGCAGTCATTAATATTGTACGTTAGTGGCACTGTCGTTTACATTTTTTTTAACAAAATTATCAACTTTGAGGTATTTAAATCCAAATAGTTGGTAAAATGAGATTTTATGACCCTAAAAAAATGTAATATAACGTTAGTTGTGCATTATTTCAACTATATTTAAAAATCGACCGGAAAAAAAGTATTTTAGTATTTATTTTTTTTTTTTAATTCACGCGTATTTTGCGCATGTCCCATGATAACATTTCACCTATGAAATTGTTGCTTTTCCATATTTTTTTTTTTTTTTTTAAATAGTCGGAAATAAAATTTTATTTTGTAATTTTGTGCTATTATATAATACAGTATATTTGATTTATTACTCAATATAATTGTTATACCTACTCATATAATTATTATAAATTATATAATTTAATAAATTATTGTTTATTAATTAATTAATTAAGCTATAATAAATAAAGTATGCTAAGTATAGTTGGCCGAGTACCTATATAGGAGTGATAATTGAAACAATACCCACAGGACACAGTACCTAAAATGCAATCTAGTTCTCAAAATATGCTTATCACTTTCTGGTCAATTGTCACCTACCACTGTCGTGGATAGATTGATTAAGTAATATTAGTATTTAGTAGTGTACCGATTCTGTTATTTTTATTGAAATTATACTGTATATTGTTAAGTTATTCGTAAATATTTTTGAAATTAAATTGCTAATCAATGTTAAATTTTATTGTTTTATTCTTTAAGTAATACCTACACATTATGAGTGCCTATCAAAATTTGAAATATTTAATTCATTTTTCAGTTTTAAAATCATCCATCTCAAATCTACGGCTAACATATTTTAAATATGCGTAATATATATTATAAAAACTACATGCGAGTAGATATTATATATGCCTTGTGATATCGACTTGGAAAAGTTTTAGCAAAGCCAGTGTTTGACCGAATATTTAACCTTCCTATGTTATAAAAACACTTAATAAATTGTTTGATAATGCAGTAATATATTTAAATGTACTGAATCATTTCTTATTATATTTTTAATGTCTTTTATGGATTTATTTTCTTTTTTTCTCTACACATTAGATAAATAATAATCAATCATAAGCTTGTTGTGTACCTATTGATGTATGGCACCAAAAAGTACCTAATGAATTTGTTGTACTCGTTTTATCGATGATAATCAATTTACTTCAATATATATATATATATAGTACATATATTTATACGCCTATAACATGATTATGTTTCTTTTTAAGAGTTTAGTATATAAAATGTTGATTAAATTTAACGGTCTTCTAACACAAGGCAATTATATAATATATTTAATATAAAACGGTCCAGAAAATTATGGATGTATGGATGTTTACATGCTGGTAGGTATATTATTCCTTAATGTTTTATAAAGACCATTTGTTTTAGTCAAACGTCTACTAGGACATTCAGTTTAGCGCGTTATAAGTATTTCGTAATTTTAAACCACAGGTAATTATGTTTATTTAGGTATATAATATATCATATATACTATGATTCTTTTTATATAGTTTGTCGAATATTGAATACATAATAGGAATATTATTATTTCCAATCGTGGAAATTATATTTAACATAAAACGTTTCTTCAAAGTGCCTATAAATGTATAATTTATACCTAAAAAACATATATGTAGGTATACAAATTATAGTATTCGCCAATTTCTAAATTTATTAAATATTATTTGACATTGTATGATTATTATTTTTATTTTATTTTACTATGTCATGCGATTGTTTAATAAATTATGATACTATTTAAAACATTTAAATCAATGAATTCTTACAATATTTTGTTACCTAGTTTTCAAAAACCAAAATAGTAACTACACTTTAAATAAAACATACTAAGTGGATTTTTGACAGTAACAGTTATATGCTTAAATTAAATTAAGCTATTCTAAATAAATATTATATTTTATAATAAAGAAAACGTCACATTAAATAACATTTTTTTTCTACAATTACTATTTTGATATAATGTTAAACATACTGGACAACATTATTGATATTAATAGTTATGTATAGTTTTTATTAAATTTAATAATTTAAAATTTAAAATTTCCAAATTTATATTAATAGATAATTTTTTAATATACCTATTATTTTAATATTATGAGTTTATTTCTTAAACGAATAAAAATATCTATACAATTATGATATTCACGGTATTTTTTTTCAATTTAATTTCGATAATTTTATAGAATCAAGATTAACTTGAAATAAACTCTTAAGTAACTCGTTTATCTAATCTATATATAAAAATATTCTTAACAAGACCTGGATAATATGCTCATAAATATTTCTAGTTTTATATCTACTTTTACCTTCAAATATAAATATATTAAAACAAAAAATAAAATTATGTAAAAAAATTGTGCATTCAGATGTAAGACTTGAAAAATTATAAAAAAATAACGTATTCCAAATTTACAATAAAAATTACAAAAATAATTATTCATAAAAAAAACTTTTTTTCCAGTTAACTCAAAATTCACTGTAGCCCGGGAGGTTACAATTAAGCTAAACACATTATTTTTCATTACTGTCGTTGTAATTAAAATTACTATTAATATTCAGAAGCTACACTTAGGATTTACATAAATGAAAACTTTCCTAGTTTACTCATTTTATTGTAAGACGTTTGTCAAAAACTAATAATTGGGTTACTTTTACTTAACCTTATTGTGGAGACGAACACCGACGGTGGAAGTTATCATAATACATATAATATATCATATAAATATAGCAAAATACAATATATATTAACAACAACATTGTTCAACAAATCAACAAGGTTGTTCGAAGTAATAACAACTGTAATAACTCACAATTTGGCAATAATCCACAAAGTGTCGATTGAACTGAAAATATGGTAAAAAGAGAAAATTAATAATACAAATAATCATAATGAAAATTGTATTTTTTTACACTTCACTTCAATTCGGTATTTTAGTACAAAATAAATGTTACAAAATACATAGATACCTGCTTTTAAAGTGTATTATACATTTAAAATACTTATACACTTTATAATTAAGTGATCTATAACCATTCATTATATAAATATTTTTAAACAACTTTAGGTATCGATATAACATAAAATAAACGGAAAAATCAAATATTAATAGAGATAATATCTATTGTAAAACTCTTATATTTTTTTTCTACACCATAATCTTAAATACATTTTAATATAATTTATCCGTACCTAATGACTACGATTCGGATTTTAATGTCCTAAATCCATAAAAATAATACCTTTATGTTTTGTAATAGACATATTTAAATTTATGATCTAAAAATTCCAAAAATTAACTTTAAAATACACATAAAATTAACAGTACACATTCATTGATGATGGAAAATGAATATTATTTCCAGGTTATATTTCGGAATCACCTTATTATTAAAAGTTATATAAAACCATATTTTTTTATATTTTAACCACTGACGATTAATTTTTTTATATTTCTAGAAAAAGCTCAAATATAAATAAAACATTAAAAAATATCCCAAACAAATATCGTTGTTAATAAAGAATGTATAATATTTATTTTTAATACTTATCAATAACCATATTAACCAATCATTTCTAGTTATAAATAAATGTTTATATATATATATATAGGTATATATTACTAATGAATATTAATTAAGTTAATACATGTTAATTTTGTTGAAATTAATTACAAAACTGAATTTATTGACCTTAAAAATTGTCTTATAAGTTTCATCGTTCCTAAATTTCGTTACTAGTAAGTTTAGTTAACTAAATAAAAAAAGACATATTGATATTCTATATCAATTTTGTGACAAAATAAATTTTTCTCAAAAATTACATTTTAAGGCATTTAAATATAAACAAGCAAAGAACACACACTTATCGAGCGTGTAGAATTTCAGGATTTTGTTATTCTTTATTAAAAATATTATCAACAATAAAACGTATATAAAATACAATTTAAGAAAAATATGCTCATAAAATATTATAACCAAATAACAGCTAAAGGAAGAAAAGTATCAATACATGGTTGTTTTATATTTTATTTTACGAATTTAAATTTAAAAAACAAAAAGCCATGATAAATCACAGGATTATATAAAACGATTTTGAACGAAACTTTGTGTACATGATACTATATAGGAAGTGTATAGTGTCTAGTTCCTCGTACAATTTTTACTGTCAAAAAATAAATAAAACATTTTAATTTTATGAAGTAACCATATTTTTGAAGTAATAAATAGTTATTAATGCAAATAAAAATGATGGACTTCAATTGATAATTCTCTTTATAAAATTTAACTAAAATATATTTGTAGACATTTACGAGTAGGTATTCTCAGATGATTACAAAAATAATAACGTATACCTTTTGTTTTTCTCGTACATTTCATTAGTCCAAATATTATCAATGATAAGATTGTATTGATAGATCTTTTCCAGTTTCTCAATAAAACTCTTCAAAATAAATCGAAATGCACCAATATTTCTTAAATACCGTGATACTTTATAAATAACACAGCCAATACTGCATTTCAGTTTGAACATGTAAAAAATAACACGTTTTGACTGGACGCAAATAAAGAAATAATTCCACGTTTTGAATTGAATATCGATTTTTACATATATCGATTTTATTTATAGAAATAATCGATTTATACAAAATCTGATGCCAGATTTAAATTTCTCGTATTTTTTTTATAGAATCAATATATGACTCGATTTAAATTTTTATTTTTATCAATACCAAATTTTGAGTTTTCCATTATGAAATAGAGTTGTCTTTTTCGCTTAGTAAAACTACTGTGAAAATCAAAAAATAACTTCTAGATTGTATATCATATCTATGTGTTGAACGATTTTTTTTTATTAAATAACAATCATAACTTCAAAACTTCAAAACTTTTTAGGGGACGGTTGAAAAGACAGGCACAATGGGGATATCACGTATTATTCTTTAGAATACTATGAACACATTTTTTTTTATAAATGCTATATTTATATATTATAATTATTACCCAATATTATTATTGTTATTAATTATAATAATGTTGATTTTGTCAAAAATAATTTATCAGAAAATCGCGTTGATTTGTTTAATTTCCAAAAAAATGTGCTGACCTGTTTATATATGACGTCCAAAGAGTAAGCTAAATAATTGTTACCAATAGAAAAATATATAATATAAACAGTTATTGGGGAAACACTGGGTTTTTTGTCTTTTATTTGTACATAATTTCAGAATTATTATGTAATTTTCGTCAAATTTTTTTTAAAATAAAATGTAATAATGTAAGTACTTGAAATATACATTAAAATATACACTTAGACAAAAATGGTTATTTACTATTTTATACTATAATAATAATAGTGGTATGAATGGATGGCTTTGAAAGGGTAGATATTGTGATCTCTCCTTGGTGGTTTATTCTATCAATATTTGAACAGTATAAAACCGATATATATATATATATATTTATAATTTTTTTTCTATTTGCTATTTATTTGCTATTTTTCAATCGATTTCTCTGGGAAAATAGGAAAATAATATAAATTTTACTCACGCGTGGTAAATTTACGGTTTCTAAACGTATCTTAAACAATGAACTATAATTTCATGAACAATTTATTTAACCGATGTCCTATACTATACTTATGTATACCATGGTAATCATGGTAACGAATTGTATAAACGGACGTATAATTTACATATTATACTAATATTATAAATCCGAATAATATCTCTATCTCCTTAGTAACCCTCAAATAAATGTCCATCATAACTGTATATTAGTAATTATGGATAGATGGACGAACAAAATGAGGATATAAGGTGTCTAAATTTATATTTAAATACCAAAAATTTTTTATTTAGTTAAAACTAGAGCCAAATATACGTTTTTATTTTAACACTTCTAACTGAATGTAATTTTATCGGATTGATTTTGAGGATTCATGGAACACTAAAAAAACGTTTAAAAGTATAAAACAAAAAAACGGCGATAAAAATATATTGTTCTAGAATCTGGATTACAATTGTTGATTGCTTGTCCAAGTAAATGTGTTTTTTTTTTTTAATATATAATTAATCTATACAATATTTTTTAGTTTTAACTTTTTAATTTTATATTTTTAATGAATTTTATTTTCAATTTACTATGTCCACGGATACCATATAAATTATAATTTAAATCCAACATTCCTTTGGAATTGAATTAAAATAATATATTATATCGTACATACATTAAGATTTTATTTTATAATAGGTATATATTGAAATTTTTTATTGAAATATTCTTATGAAAAAAAAAAGGGTCAACATTTTTTATATTATGGAACTTAGTGGAATAACCAAGTGCATAAATTTCGGGTCAACACTGGTATACCGCTTCCTTGGCACATGTAATAGTAAAAATGTATACATTTTATCAAATATAAAGTAAATATTTTTATAAATATTTGTTTTGAGAATGGACTTTACACATTAAAATATATTATATATATATATTGCATTGCTACGAAAATGTGAAAATGAAAAATTTTATAATATCATGAAAGACGTCACAACACACAGCTACAAATTTTCAATAAAATAAAACTAGCATTAACATTTTTCATTTTTATCAATCTATAAATATCTTAAAAATACGAAACAAAATATATTTATATAATAAACAACAATATTTTTTAGTAACATGAATGGCCGTTTCATGATATATTCATTTTTCCAGATTTTTTAAAAAAAAATGTTTATAACAAGTCATAAAATGTATTGAAAAAAAGATACATAATAGCAAGCTAAACTGTTTATGATACTAGATAATGTCGTTGTTTATAATTATTTATTTTTATTCCATTATTCTAAGATATTTTTAAGCTAATAGAAATAAAAAATGCAAAAGTAATATATTCAATATAATAACTATAAAATATTATAGTGACATGGTACCACACGTCATTTTCCTAGTCATTTTTTAATTGCCTCCATAGAACCCATTAATAGGACACGTTTTTTTTATGAGTTATGTATATTCAATTCCAAAGATATTTTATAAAAAATTATGAAAATCCTACGATTGAATAATGTGTAAATACATATCAGAAATAATTTTAAAATAATCCTAAATCGTGAACGTATATAATTATTGCCATATATTAATAAATAACTATTGAAAACGAGGCGAAATATGTTTCTGAGAAACTAAGTGAATTTACCGTATACTGTAAAATAATCTAAATTTTCACTTTGTCAATTTTCGATAAAATTATAAGAATTTTCCAGAATTTGACTAATAGATGGATTACAAATGTATATAATCTTATAATCTTTAGATAATTATCTATAAAGGTTGTTATTCGCAAAAATAATTCAGTTTCCAATAAACGTACATCTCTCGAAGCATGTTGCACGTGCTGAAAAATTGTTTTATAGTGGCCTCTTAAAAATCGATGTCAGTCATCTTCTTAAAATTGATTTACTAAAAGTATTCTTGAACCCCTCCCTTAAAAAAATACTATATATACCACTGTGATGGTATGTATATTTATTATCATCAATCTACAACAAAATGTACAATCATTCCTGATAGAAATTATGACAACCTTCAATTTTTCTATACAAGAATGTTTTTTTCGCAAATCGCAATATTTCTGACTTACAAGACAATTATTGAAAATCAAAAATACCACGAATAGTTTCCTGTAAAATGTAAAAGGAGTTCGATAAGTCTCTGTTTTCCACTGTCATAGGAAAGAATTAATTATATTTGTCATTAACTCCAATTACCAATGGCGCCCACAATGAGGGGTAGGGTAGTAGCTCTTCCATTAAGTTAAAAAAATGATATCCAAAATCCAAATTCAATATTCCAACATCGCAGGTACTCGCTGACTGCAGTGATGGTTATAGAACTATTTATTTTTAAAATATTGTTATTAGTTTATTTATAATAATACTTCAATAATGATCAAAAATTATGGATTAAAAATTTTAATTACCAATGTCCATTACCCGTATTTTTATTGATAATATTTGGTGATCATAGAATTTATTATCACGATATACATGTACGCCATACAGTATAATGTTAAAATCGACCTTACCACTATTACATTAATTTGTGAATATTCATAGAAAATAAAGACATCTATGTGAATTATATGTTTTTCGTTAATCTAATTTGTGGTTTAATGATAAATAGTCAAAATAGGCTTTTTATTTGTACGTAACAAGTAAATACCTAATAAGTAAAACGAACAATGAATATGAAAGACGTTTTTAGACAATTTACATGTCCTAAACGATGTACTGAACAACAAGTAGGAAACTATTATAGTTTAGTAGTAGTTAAATCTTTAAAAATATAATATAAAAACTGCAATATTTGTCATATTTTTATTTTACATTTTTGCAATATTTTATCAATGAAAATTTGAAAGCAGAATTACTATTTCCTCATTTATTTTATATGATTTTATATTTATTTATTAGCTTTACTTAAAATAAATGATTGTTACTAATAATAAAAGTTGACATCTACATTGGACGTTCTTGGTATTAAAACAAGTATAAGTTTAAAATATTCTGATATTAGTAAAATTATCTTTAATTTTATATATATTTTATTTTTTATTTTGTATTTTATTTTTTGTTACATTTGTATTTTTTTGTCCAATATTTTATCGTTTATCCGGCTTATGTATGTTAAGTTTACACAGGAAAAAAATATAAGATCTAAATTTAGCAGAAAAAGTTGTTGATGACTTTGGGAAATATAGAAGAAAATTGCAATTTGTTTGAATAGTTAGTAAATGTACTATGTTATATGTAAACATATAAAATTTAATATTATGACTATACTATAATATAATATATTTGGGGCAAAATGGTACATTTTTTTTTTATTGCATTTCACAACATGGATTATGATATATATTGATAAAATTGATTTGAAATCGTAATCTACACAATTTTTGACATTTGGTGATATCGATGTTACGTCAAACATTAAGAAGTAAGTATTTAAAAAAAGATACCTAATTATATGTGACTTGGAGGAAGTTAGAAAATTTGTTTATTGACAAAGTAAAAACATGGCTTACTCGAGTTTGTTGAAAATAAATTATATTACTCTTTATCTACAGAACTGATTACAAAAATGTATATAAAAGTAAATATTATATAACATTGATTTTATTTTCATCTGCAGTAATAAAAAAAAATGCCAGAAGACAGGCTGACAAATTTAAATCTGTTTTCAGATTTTAAATCCGACTTTCCAAAGTTCCAAAATTGTATCCCGCTTACTGGTCTTTTAGGCGGAAATATCGTGATTGCACAACAATAGAAAAATAAGTAAACGGCTATTTTCAGATGAATTTTTAAATGTACTCAAATACTACAAAATCGTTAGATTTTTATTTCTCTAAAACATTGCCTATACGGGACCACTTAAAAATCGCAAGTGACCGACTCTTATAATAGTAGTGTTTTTGATTTTTACTACAAATGAACGTTGTCCTCCCCTTGAATTTTCACCCGCGAGCGCCCTTGCCCGTATTACACTCGTATAACGTAGTTATTCCATCAGTTCCGAATATTCTCTACGGCCATCACCGATATGTCCCAGTTTTCAGTTTGTACATAGCGATCATATTCTATTATAATATTCCAATAAGAATAATATGTATAAGTACCTACTTAAACGATAAGCTCAGTTCACAAAAGTTTTTTTTTCTTCGTTATACCATTGTGTGTCCATTTATCGAAACATGTAATAAACTACATCTCTATTTGTTACTCGAGTATTCCTATTATTATTTGTTTTAAACATTAGCCCAAAGTAAACATACGATATTGCTGTTTGTTTTGTCCTCGAGTGGTTTCCAATAATATGACTTCGACTATTGATGTGTAATTCTGTTTATATTCTTTTACATACAACTCGACGTATAATATAAAATTGAACTAAAAGACAATAATGTAAAATGCATGAAAATATAAATTATTATTAATGTACACGATAGGTATATAGAAATAATAATATATTTCGTTTATCGTGTATGGGTACCTACATATACTTTGTGGAGTGAAAATAAAAAAGTTCTTGTCGTATAATTGTTTCCAATTGCATTTTTTTTTTTCTTTAAAAAAATCGGCACATTTTTTAACCAAAAATGTAGGTACCCAGTCCCTCGGTGCACTATATAGAATGAGTTCCACCACAACAAAATTAGAATCTAACGAAAACTCAATAACTAATTAATTAATAATTCGATGTGTATTCGATAAAATGCATACATGTTGGTTGATGAATTTAGGTTCCATCTATAGCAGGTATGTTTTTTTACACTGAAAAACCTTAAGGGACATCCACAGCACACGATACTAAAGAATATTATATTATTCTTTCATTCTATGGCTTTATGCTTGTGTGAGTCGTGCACAAATATTAACACGAGTAAACTGAATCAGAAATAAGTAAACGGGAAACTATTTGTGTATACGTACGCACCCGTTTTCAAATGTCAAAGATCTATTTTGCAACCACAGACGTATGTCTGTACACTTCCTTCGAATTGACGATTCTAATTCCGTTAAAATATCGCGACGCGTACATTGTTTTTTTATTTGGATAAATATAAGATTTTCCCATAATATGTGCAAAGAAATGATCCAGGCAATTCTTAACAATTGTTTTAATTAAATTAGATATTGATGTTAATTTTGGAAACTAAAAGATTATTTTTATTACAATTTGAAATATGAAAATAAAAAATGCGACACGAACAAATATTTCAATAAATAAATGATAATATTATGAAGGTATTATTTCATATATATATATATTTGTACGTTGAAAAAAACGATCTTTTATTTTATACATAATCGTATATTTTTATATATTTTTTGTATATTGGTACTGAATTAAAGATAAATTTATGAGCTATAAAAATATTTATATAGTTTAAATCAAAAAACTGAATGTTACAGGTACTATAAGTACTTAAACGTTGCGAGTGGTAATATTTACATTATATGCTATGGTATACGCGACGGAAGTGAAATTATGACGTCACGCGTATATTTCAAATGTGTGTAGACGGATAAATAATTTTCATAGACATTTTTTTGAGATATCAATATTTTAATCTAATTTGTTATGATAATTTTATGCAATAAATGAAAAAAAACCAAACGATTTTTCAGTTGTATGGTCTTTTAAGAACCAAAATATACTGTTTTTTACTTTAAAAATAAAGATTCGGTCTTCGTTAGTAATTTTAAAATAATTAAAATTTTTAATTCCGGTTCCGGTAATTTAATTTTAATGAAATAACCTATATCAGATTATACCAAAATCAACTATTCTGCAATCAACAGAATATTTATAAAATCATCAGCTAAAACTATTCATAGTTACCTACATTTATATTATACTTAATACAAATTATTTTACTAAAATTATAATTAAAAATAGTTATTATTTATTACAAAGTTATATAGTTTATCTAAACGTTTATCAAATTCTATACAAAATAAATGATAAGAACTCCACACAAATTCTATAACACAATAACTATTAATTTATTTCATTTACAATTAGAAGTAGGAAAAAATCTATATACAATTTTATGTACAATTCTATATACAATTATTAATAATATGTTATATATGCTTTCGTCTTTCATTAATATAAAAATAAAAGGAATTTATTTATAATTTGTACATTTTTGAATAATACATTTTGTGTATACAATATTACATTTAAGTAGGTATATAATTACTAAACATTTAATATGAAATTTTAATTGTTTTATTATAAGATCAATATTATTATATTTAAAGAAAGCAACTCAACTTACATATGTGTAGGTACTTGTCCATTCTGATTTCCGAAGGATCCCGTCATTATTACCTACTAGTAAAATTGTATTTTATATTTCTCTTTCACACGCTATATATACAATTATTATATTTTCTTTACACTAAACTCGTTTTTATTTAATATAATATTACAATAATATACACTTTACAATAAGTTGTAATTATTTTATGTAGCTACTCGTTATGATTAGTTTTTTTTTTTTTACCTTACCTTGCTCCAAAACCTTTAAAATGTACAGAATAATAAGCCCTGTCTGAGTAAAGTCGAAAATTTGACACAGATGGTATAAGTAATTTGAATAATGTACTGTATTGTTTATAACTTGTAATGAAAAACTGCCGAAAACTGAGATGATAGCAATAAGAAACTTACGGTAGTTATAAACAAACTCGATATTTTGGTGGTACCTATTTTAGAAAATCGTAATGTTATCGAAAGTTGTATCTTTTTGTGTATCGTTTATTCCGATATTTTCAATATACGAGTATATAGTATATTATATAAATTGTAATACGTTTGTAGTTTTTAATTTCGTATAAAATAACCAAGCCGAATAACGTACACCGCAATGAATTCAATCGTCAGATATTAATTTAGAAACTAGACAGACCGTGTACGCTATCACAGTAGTCACGAAGAAATATTCCTTATAACTGATAGTACCTTTATATTATATAAAATGTTATTATGTTATGTCATACCTAAGAGCGGATACAGGGGGATGACGATGGAAGCAATTGCCCCCTTCTTTCACAAAAAAATAGGTTGATGACCATTTTTTTAAAATTGTTTTGTTTTTTTTTTTTGCTTATATAACTCATAAATTGCCTCTTCCATTCAGAGCCTCTATATCCGCTTCTAATCATACCAACATATAGTGGAGATAACGTAACCAGCCTTAGTGAATCTATAAAGACTGTGAGACACTAGTATAGTGTGAGTATTTTTCTTGCATCCTGAGATTACATTCACACTACGATCATATAATATATTGAATATTTTGCTACCAGCACTTTAGAGTAAACGATACTTTATAAATAAAAAAATATACAAGTATACGGCATTAAGAAGATATCAGCTTAGCATATCTTAAGGGGTTTTATATAGGCAATTTTTAGGAAATTTCAAGAAAAATGAATAATAATTGGTTACATTACCATATCACTTTTATTGTGTATGTTTTATATGAGTTTATAGAACTTTATTCAACGTAGTACATTTGCATTTCTCATTTATAATAACTTAAAAACATGGTAGAAAGATGAAACGAAAAATAAATGATTAAGAACAATAATAACTGGCGTTTGGCGTAGCCGTTTTGTAATATGTGCGTTTAAACACGTTTTATAAGTTATTAAAATACCAACTTTTTTGAATTGTTTAAATAATCAAAACTCTTGAAAAATTAAATATCGAAAAAAAGCTACATAGGACATAATGTTGTTGTCAATAATTTATTTTTTGGTCCATCGTTCTACAATGTTCCTGAGTTGTTAAAAATGAGAAATAAATGGCAACTTGAGTTTTTCGTTGAAAATAGTTTGCGCTGGCATCCTCTTGAGGATGTGAAGAACGAAATAAGTTTTGGGTAAATTCTACTGTGTTCTGCGCAGATAGCTAATCGTTATTCGGTCGACTGTGCTGTATTTATATACGGTAAACTTTGTCCATTCGATGTACCTAAAATGTTTATTTTAGAATCGTCCATTTCAAACCTTTACACACTCGATGTCTAACTATAATCGATCATCGTTCATGTTTGCATAATATTGTATGAGGCCATTTGCGTGCGGGATCATCTGGAAAATAAGGACAAAACCGTGAAAGAAGCCCATTGTAATTATTTCCGTCCTCGACGTTTAGACGTACGTCATATTATAATAATACGGTTTGATCGAGTTTCTATTGCCTTTTCCTTCATTATTATATTAAGCTCCATACATCACGACACTTTTTTTCCCCCCGACAACCTATTATTCGCCGGCAACGCGATATCAGCGCGTTTTCATCGAGTGGTCTTCCCTGCGAGTCTATTGTATATAGGTAACCACAAATTCACTACACCGATTTCGGCGTGGGGTCAGTGTATAAAAGCTGTTGGACATGCAATAATGCACAGGGGTGAAGACATCGTAAAACACGCGGTATGTGTTATATTTTATTTCATATAACCATATCGTTGTATCCAGTGTTTTGGGAAGAACGACGTTCGTGTACGCACGTTATAATATTTTGTGATACCGTTTATCGTTTTTGCCGTGAACGTGAACGAAACTTGTAATATTTTCAAGGAACTTAAACGACTCCGAGGTCGTTAAAATTCAAATTAATACGTATATCTACTTCGCTACAATCCCATTAGATGTAAATATTATTATAAAAATACAATACTCAAGAGTCCAATTCCGTTGGACCCGCCATATAGAACGTATAAACGATAGTTTTTATGAATTGGTAATTTTTGGTAAAAATATATGAGAAAAATTCATATTTTGTTAATAATGAATCAATTAAAATTAACGACCAGATAAACGCGATCATTTTTTTTTTTTTAAGAATTCGAGTGCAGGGCCGAAGGAAAAGGGGGTTTAGGGGGCCGTGAATACCCCTCACTCAGAAAATTATTTCTCAAAAACTAAGTCAGTCGGCAACTTTTCGACAAAGTCGGTTAGTCGAAAATGACCTTTTTTTTTTAGCTTATTAAGTCGGTAAAAAGAATTGAGATTTGTAATTTTTTGATTATTCAATAAATGCTTAATATAGATTGTCGGAAAAATACGATTATAATTTATTTAAAGACTTCAAATAAGAATATTTTAAATTATAAGAAGAGCTAAAAGATGAAGAAAGAAGACAAAAATATATCACTGAGATTGCAGGTAAATTAAAGGAAAAACAAAAAAACATATGAGAGAGATTTGGACTGGAGTATCTTAAAAAAGACCATACTTGCAGCGGCCCACAGCACACTAGGCGAACCAAAAAAACGAGAGAATAAATGGTTTAATAGTAATTGTAGGAAGGCCGTATAGAAAAAAGAAACGAAGCCCGTCAAAGAGACCTCCAGCTTAAGACCTATTTAAGCGAAAACAATTATGAAGCAGAACGGAGATCATGTAAGCGAATCATACAGAGGGTAAAAATGAAACTACATAAATGAACTATTACGTGAGACAGAACAAGACCACACTCAAGGTAGAACACGGAACTTTTTCGCAAAGATTAAAAAGTACAAACAATTTAACCCTAATCTAAAAGCTGTCAAGGATATTGATGACAACATTTTAATAGACCCAATTGAAAAAGTAACAAGATGGAACAGCTACTTTGAGGAACTGCTCAATAGTGAAGTACCAGTGAGACCAGTGCCAGCATAAATAGATCATGGGGCGTAACAAGAGGTAAATAATATATCCATGCAAGAAGTCAAAAATGCTATCAACAGTCTGAAAAATTGGAAAGCGCCTGGAACTGACGGAATAACGGCCAAATTAATTAAGTATGGTGGGGAAGCACTACATCAAGCGATATACGAGTTATGTCAAAAAATATGGAATGATGAGGAACTACCAGAAGAGTGGAACAAGGCCATCGTGGTACGGCTACACAAGGAAGGTGACAAACTTAATTGTAACAACTATAGAGGAATATCACTATTGAACACGACATATAAGGTGTTTTACTTAATAACTAGGAAGATTACAACCTTTTGCAGAAGAGTGTGTGGGGGAATACCAATGTGGGTTCCGGAAAGGAAAATCAACTATGGATCAGTTATCGGTGATTGGCCAAATTATAGAAAAAAAAAATGAATACAGGCAAAATATGTGGCAGGTATTTGTCGACTTTAAAAAGGCTGTAAAAAACAGCATTCATCGGGAAAGTCTTTACAATATAATGTACGAATTCGGAATTCCAAATAAGCTTATTTCCCTAACAAAAGTATGAATGGTACGAAATACCAAGTAAGAGTCGACAACGTACTATCCGAAGAATTTCAAGTGGTAAAAGGCTTAAAACAAGGCGACGCTCTTTCACCACTACTGTTTAATATTGCACTGGAGAAAGTCGTACGGAGTATACAAAGGGATAACCATAGTATCGACATCGGAACAAACAAGATTGGTATTTTAGGTTTTGCAGATGATTTGAACATAGTTGATGACGACGGGGAGAGCGTGGCACAGAGCACCGCAGCCTTCATCAACGAAGCAAAAACCATAGGGCTGAATGTAAATGATAATAAAACCAAAGTGATGGAGCTATTACCAGAAAACAACCAGATCGAAAATGTAGTGATTCAAGGGCATACATTTTAAAAAATGCATCAATTTACATTTCTGGGGGGCAACTATCAGTAGTAATAATGACTGGTCCATTGAATTAAATAGCCGTATCGTCAAGGCGGAAAAGGCATCCTTTTCGTTGACCAAATACTTCAAATCTAAACTGTTTTCTAGAAGAACCAAAGTATATCTTTACACAGCGATAATTAGACCGACGCTAACATATGGATGAGAGGTGTGGCCTTTGACAAGCAAAATAGAAGAAAAACTCATGTCGTTCGAAAACAAAATACTGAGAATCATCTGCGGCCCAGTATACGACAACGACCTGGGGTGTTGGCGTAGAAGGAAGAACAAAGAGACCCGAGAGTTGACAGGAATACCAAGGATAACCAACTTTATAAAGGCCCAAAGAATACAATGGTTTGGGCACGTGATGAGAAGGTCTAACTCAGAGTACCTTAAAGTGGCGGCTGAATGGAAACCCACAGGAAAATGGCCAAGAGGACGTCCAAAGAAGCGATGGATAGATGGAGTAAAGCAGGACTTAGAGAAACTAGGGATACTAAATTGGGAAGAAAAAATACAAAATCGAGAGGAGTGGAAGGCGGTGTGGGTGGCGGTAAAAACTCTTGAAAAGTTGTAATGCCAATGAAGAAAAAGAAGACGATTATAAATGTATAATGTAGGTATTATTTAAAAAAATAATTGTCAATCTATACAACGCGATAACATTATATTAATATCGTATACCCGCACAATATTATGTTTCGTACAAATAAACTTCGGTCGGTAACATAGATTAAAATATATACTTATGAAAGTCATAATTTGAAAATCGTATTAATTTTATTTATACCTACTAGTTAATAGTTAGAATCGGAAAACCTAATCATAACCGTCACCATCACGACTCACGATTTGGACGAATTTAATTTTTTTATAGATTTTATAATATTTAAGGCAGAAATTTATAATTCGAAAAAACTTTGATGTCAAAGAATCTCAAGTTTTTTACAGAATTAAAATCGGATCAGCCAAAGTTTCACAATTCTGTCACAACGAAAGCATTTTTTTGTTCAAAAAGTAATTATATATAGATATTGATGATATAACTGATATATATTACATAGATTTATGTAGATATTGCCTATATTCAAATTCTTAGAAGCAGCCCGACTTGCAGTTCAATTTGTATAGAATACGCTGATTTTTTGTAAAAATATAAGATTTGAATGCACATTTTTGAGGACCCTTTTTAAAAATAGTATCCTAGGTTCTTTATGTTCCAGGCCAAAACTGGAGGTAAACGAGCATAAGTATATTATAAGATATAGTATAAGAAAATAAACCATAAATGCATCAATTCTTTCCCCGCAGTCATTGGTAATTAAGTTAAAATTTAAAAACGTGCACTACAGAAAATCAGAAAAATTTGCCATTGTAACTATGTATTAGTAACTACGGTATATGAATGGACACAACAGTGGTATAAGACGTTTGAGCTTACTACTTAAAAATCCAAAATGATTTACAGTATTTTAATTACAATTACAGTACAAAAATATGTGGACGGCATTAACATTTAGCGCACTGAGTGGTCATAGGTATCTCGTCAAAACATGAATGACACAATTTATGCCTTACTACCACGTGCATTTTAAGCGTTTGTTGACCAACCAACAATGGTCAGTGGCTAACATATTAGAAAAATGTACCAATCACTTCTGAGATATTGTCACGGGACCCGCTAAAATCACCCTCACTGTTTTGGGAGCTATAGTAAATATTTTTAAATATATGATTGAATTCTTGTAATATACATATATATATATATATGGGTAACGAAATATTTCGAGCAAAGCGAGAAAAAAATTTTGCAAGTCGTCATTGTTAAGCACAAGTCGTCAATTTCATACCTCACCGCCCCTCACAAATATTACATAGCGTCGGTCCTGATTGAGTGTGAACGTGTTTTTTTTTAAATACATTTGAACGTGAACGTGAACGAATTCAGTATTAAAGTGAATGTTCCGAACACTGGTTATATCTGTCTTCAACTACAAACACCCTATCATAGACCTGTCGATTTCTTACATTACAAACATAATAGTATTTTATGAATAATAATATTGTATAGCCAATAATAATTTCGAAAATTTCCAATACAAACTGAATTAGCTGTTGATCAGGTACGTATTATTCTAAAATAATATCAACACTGTAAACATTTACAATTTTACAACGAAATTATTATAAATTTACATAAATACAATTTACACTGTTGGATATTTTGACATTCACCGTTTTCAAAATATAATATATATTATATAGGTACATAATATGTAAAATAAAAATGAAAAAATATACCTACATTTTAATTTAAAATTTTTTAATTAACACTTAAAATTTACAAATTGGTACTTGTAATCCGGGTCATGGCTAGATTTTTGGAATTAGTAAACATTTTAACCAGCCCCTCGTTAAAAATAGACGCACGTATCTCAAACAGCTCTTATTTTGCCAACTGTGGATTTAAAAGAAGCCATAATAGGTTCTCCCTGGTTGGAAAAGTTTTATAATGTAAATTTTCAATATGTTAATCTTAAATTATTTTCCCTAAAGCTCTGGCCGTATTTTGTATTTTTATCTCTAACATTGTTGTGTACATACAATCCAGAATGCCGTTAATTATACCATCCTCGACTTGGTTGAAGTCTTATATTTTTTTTTTTTTTTTTATATATATCTCTTTCCATTAATAACGACGTGAATTGTATCGATTTACTATAACGGCTTCTGGATATCAAATTATGAATTTATCATCGATGAAATTTAAGCGAACAATTAAATCATCGTATTAGTCGTTAATATTATATTAAAATTAATCACATTGTATTATTTAAGTAATCCAGAAAATTATCCATATTATATACGATATTATGCCGATTTCAGTGTAAACTGAAGTATATACCCTAATATAATACCTATACCGTTCTTTCCTTAACTACAAAGTTTAATATATTTTGTACGATCAATAAAATGTAATAAACTTTCACTGTGTGCATTAATAATTTATATATAACACCGTAATAATTATATTCACATACTCGTTAAAATAAAATGAGCATGTAACTTTGATATAATGGTGGACTATTATATATAAATGAGCATATGAGGATAATAATACAACTAATGATATATTTACACAACTGTTTCAAATTGTTTAAATTAAATAAATAGAAACGTGATGTAAATTGAACGGGAAAATGTACTTTTTATTGTGGTATAAATTAACATAATATAAAAAATATAAGTATCATATAGTTTAGCATTTTAAGATTAAAAAAAACCATAATACCTATATATATTATATCATATTATACACATAGTGTCCATCGAGGACATACTAATAGTAATTTCACCCGAGTAAATTAATACTATTTTAAAACTATCTTATTTTTAAATATTTAATTAGGACTTAGAACTAGATTGTTTATATTAAAAGTCTATAAAAAAAAATCGGTCATTAATATTACATAATTTTCAAGATAGGCAATTTAAAAAGTTTAAAAAAAATATTGATAGGGCAATTTGATATGAATTTAATTTTATCAAGATTCGTGTACTATTTATTATTTTTTAGATTTACAAATTGACGGAAAATTAGGAAAAACACAAAAACAAAAACATGCAGAAATTTTAGAATACGACTAATGGCAGATTTCATAAATAACTCAAATGTTTTAAAATACGAAAATTCCTTACAATGTATCTGACATTTTAGTGAAATTAAGAAATCAATCCATTAAATTTTTTTGTAAAACGAATCCTTTAAATTGGCTATCTTAAAATTATATACTTACACAATACACATATTATATTCAAATTTTAATCTATTTAGGAGAAATATATAGCTCAATAAACAATTTCTTGAACGTTAAATTTGAACACTATGTATTTTAATTAATATAATACGTTTATACATAATGCATAACTGAACAGATAATTTTTTTTATATTTATGTACGTCGGTATACTACTAATCATATTTATTTTTTATATTATTATATTTTATTTTTACAAGTATAGGTATACAGTGCGATTTTAATGATCTCATTTATGTTTTATACTTTATGCTTGAATCTATCATATTTAAAAATATATATGCTTAATAATCCATATTGATACTTTACTCGTGAATATATTCCACACCGACTACAAATTAAATTAATACAATTTATTGCTCTACCGATTTTAATTTAAACCGATAACTAGCGCAATATTAAACTTGTCAACGTGCTCAAAAGCTATTTGTTATTTTACATTTTTATTTTTTAATAAATACTATCATTCATTTAGGGTGCACAATCATATTTTTTATATTTTTTAATACACTTTTATACATAATAGTGTGTATTACATTTCAAAGAACTGGCTTTAAATTAGTTCAATTTTATGTGCATGATGTTCACTGAAGCGTATAATACACATGAAAATTACAGAACGTTCTGTATAAATACAACTAATCTATAATATTAATTTTATAGTATGTCCATTAAGCGAATAACAAAGGCATATTATAATACACAAAGCATATAGTTATAAGTATTTATAAATTATTAATTTTAAGTATTTCGAAGCTATAATAATTCGCCTTAATGGTGCAATAATAAAAATATGTTAAATTTATAGAAGTGTACTATGATCAAAGACAAATCCAAATAATATGTACATTGTAACAAATTTTCTCAATAAAAACCATTTTAAATTTCCACAATTCGGTGGATTCGTAGGATTGTAGCGATATATTTTGAAAAAAAATATTATTATTTTATTACCTACGTATTTTTAATTCGAAATAAAATGATTGAATAAACATACTCTTGCCGATCGCGATGATAAAGATTCTGACAGAAAATATCCGATTTCTGATAATATACAATCATATTAATTAGTCCTAACAGATAAACAATTCGGTAACCTAATAAACCATGAAGGGTAATGATGTATAAATATATATATCCCCAAGTTTTTTTTTTAATCTGCTTAGGAACTATAGTGTATAAAATAATATGTGCATTACCACCCTGATGTTTACAAAAAACAAATGGCTGATACCGAATCGGTTCTCAATTTCTTCCTCCAATGTCCCGATTCTCGTTTTGCATCAATTTTATTCAGAGAGTAACCGAATTAGTTCCACTTTTAAATTCTGAGCGTAGCGAGGGAGCTAATGGTTTTACAATGATATATTTTTTTTCTCTGTTAACAAATTTACTACCAGAAGGAACTGAGGAGAATCTTTGGCGATAATATGATATTAATATGAAATCAACTGTAAATGGTATCCTATGCATAAAGTATTTTTCGAATTTCCCAGTTGTTTCCGTTGGAAAGAAGAAAAACTTCCAATTATACGATGTGTGTAGTCAATAGTCATATATAAAATGTACATATAATCTATACATATAAAATGTATACATACTATGTGTTTTATACATATATATACCTACCATACGGTGTATAACTTACTAACACCGTATACATACTTATACGATTCTGAGTGTTTTACAATGATGTTTATTTATTTTTGTGTTTATTTTTTTTCCTCTGTTAACAAATTTACTACCAGAAATAGTGCTTCGATATTTATATGCTTACATAGTTTCCTGTAACAAATTTCATCTAGTTGGTACTTTAAACAAGTCATTTTTCGATTTTTCTCGATAGTTTTTTAAAAGCGTTAAGAAAAACTACAAAAAAATTAGGTAAAAACGGTAAATATACGATTTCGTCAAATCGAGATTTTTCATTTCTTCGTACTTTCGAAAATAATGAATTAAAAATCTTGAAATTTACATCGAATATTTAAATTAGTAATATATTTACGTTGATTAAGTTTTTTTTTTAATTTTTTTGCAATTTTGGGCTATTTATAGATATTTTAGTTTTTGCGGTTTCTAAGTCCTAAAAGGGGTAATTTGAGTTTTAAGGCCTGAAAATCTTATACAGCGTTAAATATAAGTATCACTAACTAAATTCAAAATATATCAAAAATCTGTATTCAAAAATTTTTTTTCATAGTCATTTAAATTTTTTTCACAAAATTATCAATTTTGAGGTATTTAAGACCAAATAGTTGGTAAAATGAGATTTTAAGACCTGAAAAAATTTAATATAACGTTAATCGTACATTAATTTAACTAATTAAAAAAAATCGGAGGAAAAAAATGTCTTTTAGATTCTGAGCGTAGCAAGGGAGCTAGTGGTTTTACAATGATGTTTATTTTATTTTATTTTTTTTCTCTGTTAACAAATTTACTACCAGAAGGAATACTCCGATCTTTACAAGCTTACATCGTTTCCTGTTTTCATCTAGTTGGTATTTTAAACAGATCATTTTTCGATTTTCCCAGCAGTTTTTTAATGCATAAGGGAAAACTACCAAAATATGACGAAAAAATGGCAAAAATACAATTTCGTTAAATTCATATTTTTCATTTCTTCATAATTTCATAAGATCATATTTATTTCTACATTTGATCTTTGATGTAATGTTAAATATAGGTAGGTACTGAGTATATAACTAATATTAAGAGTTATGAATACTACACCGAAGCTACGCTCAGAATCGTTTTGTTGAATGCAATGATTTATCATTGATTTTAAATGCAATACATCCACCAAGAATACATTGCCAAATGCATCCACCCCTACTGACACCAACGAGCGAAGTACACCTTTTTTTTCATTATATATTGTCATATATAAAGTAAAAGGTTTAAAAAACAACTTTGTAATGTTATACAATACTATACAGTGTGGTAAATTTTAAACTAACTTTTATAGGGTACAAAAGTTACGTATACTTATAGGTTTTGGAAAAAAATTCACTTAACCCAGGTGTACATTTAAAACTACCCTATTTATACGGTGTAAAATGAAAGTAAATTCTTAATATAACAAAATAACAAATAAAATTATCATAATTACCTATTTTTTATAAATTAATATTATACTGAAGCTCTGCTCAGAATCGTATTTATCGAATGCAATGATTTATTATTAATCTTATATATAAGGTATCTATTACCCGGATGTATACTTAATTCGGGATATGCTAAAATCCCAATATTATTCGCACTTTAATTTCTAAAACATTTGAATACCTAATCTGAATTTCGATCCTAAACATTTTCATATTTAGCATTGCATTCGAACATCAAATAAATAATAATACTTCTAAAACACCCCACGAGGAATGTATCTAAACTAAACAGATAACTTCTAAATTTTAACTTAACAAATTATCAATCAATATTACATACATTATTTCCACTCTAAATAACTCAATACTTGAAAAAAAAAAAGAGGACTTTATTATTATTATTAATTCCAGGTATAACATATGCAGACATGCTAGTCATAAATAATTAAGCACATGTTTTCGAAAATTCCTAACTCCGCCACTGTTAATACTTAATACATAACTATTGGTTTTCTAGAAATATTCACAATTTTTAGATCCATGTTTCCAATGTGTAACAGTTGTATATGTTTCCTGTACATTTTAGATTCTAGTGGTTAGTGAATTTTGCAATTGACCAACTCAAGTATAGCTACTGTCTAGTAATTGACAAATCAGCTGAATAACTCACGATTTTTTACTTGCAGAAGATAACTTACTTGTAAAAATATTACGCCTGTGGCGGAACCTGGCGTTCGCTATCTAGAAGGTAGTCTTTCATTCCAAATGTATTCTATTGAATAGGTTAAAAAAGTAGGTAGGTAATCCAAAAGTTTATCGACTTTACTATTTTCAGATTTTTATAAGAACTCGAACCTAGCTTCATTTATTTTTCGCCTTAATGTTACAGAATTCATACAACCAAATTATATTTAGTTATAGTTTTGAAAATTACTACAAAAGTCCAAAATCTGTTTAAACATGGTTAAATATTATGATAAAAGTTCGCCCGAATGTATTAATATAAATTCAATTAAAATTGTGAAAAATATTACGGAAATCCGAAGAATTGAAATTCATTACTATGAGATATAAATAATATGGTGTATTATTATTATTATGGTACTTACCTACTCTGCGAATCAATCACTCGGACTTACCGTTCTTGGGTTTTTATAAAACTGTTGTCGCCAGATGAAAATCTACGGAAAAAATAGGGACTCGTTACAGGATACTATATAAGACACAATTTAATTAACTATTAGGATCTATAATAGGTACTCGGTACAATACTCAATTCGAACGAACATAAAAAAAAGATAATAAATACCACGATATATACAAAATAATAAAGTTACTACGATAAGTAATTTTATTATGATTTCGTCCATATATCGCCTTTATCAGATAAACACTCGTTATCTCCCGCAAAAAATCATGAATCGGATCTGTGGAGTAGGATTCGAACCCGTGTACACGTATGAAAGTTAGTTTAATTTATCTACCTCCCTACGATGCTCTATACCACTAAGCTATCTAATCGAGAGAATAAAGTAGCCCGTTAGATTAGAACGTCCGAGCAACACGAATCTAACCTCCACGTCGTCGAAAAACATCGGCAAAGGGCGCAAAAACCGATTTCGGAGTTCGTGGTGATAATACGACGGTGCAGGAAACGTTAAACGATAAGGAATAGACGGTGGCACGGTTTTCTTCCATGCGATCTATAGGGTGAACATAGTGTATACGAGATATACCTAAAATTTACGTCTTTGGAACAAATGAAATACGAACCAACAGAAAACGAAAAAACATAATTCCAAAACACGGCAACGATAAAAACGGAAAAGAAAATATCCACACGGCCGTCAGGACAGAAAACAGTCTCCGAAATTAAAAAAAAAGCGAAAAGTTATCTCTTCCACGAAAAACCATTTATTTGGAGTTAGCGTATTATACATAAGAATAATATTTAACCAGCAAAATCTAAAACTATTCTTGTTTAATAAGGTAACTTGGATATAATTTATTTGTGGTAATTCAAGTGTGAAATGTACAATTTTAGATTCTGAGCGTAGCGAGGAAGCTTATGGTTTTACAATGATGTTTATTTTTATTTATTTTTTTCTGTAAACACTTTTTCTACCAGAAGGAGTGCTCCGATCTTTACACTCATACCCGGTTTCCAGTAGCAAATTGCATCTAGTTGGTACTTTTAAGAGGTCATTTTTCGATTTTCATAATAGTTTTTTAATGCGTAAGCAAAAACTACCAAAAAATTACGAAAAATACGATTTTGTAAAATCGAGAATTTT
>JAIPRL010006201.1:0-28497 GCA_025469235.1 Pemphigus obesinymphae | reverse complement strand
AATATGTTCGAGTTATCTATAGTTTTTTTTTTCGAGTAATCGAGGTTTTCGCAAGGGAACAGCATTTTTTTCGACTTATCAAGGTTTTCGACTTATCGAGGTTCGACTTATCGAGGTTCCACTGTATTTGATTTAATGTATTAATGTATATAGTTTACCCTTGACAAGATTGTTTCTGTATTGTAATATTTCCAATCTTTGTGCTTTCTGTACCTTGTAGATAATGTCCCTAAATACGGGATCACAATCAGAAAATTTATTCATTTTTAGTTTCACAGGAATATCTTCACAAAAGTCTTCAATTACGAAAGATGGTATCCATATTACATTTTCCTAGAATTTGAATGAACAAAAAAATTTAATTTTACTATTTATTATTATTAAATTTATATTTAATTATTTTAAAATATATTATAATATAATATTAATTATATAGTGGGTTACTGCTTAAAAGTTTAAACAGTATATTATAGAGGTAATATTAGTTTAATGCAATAAAAATAAAAATAAAATAATTACGAGATTATATTATAGCTTTAAAATGAAAAATATTAAAATAAATATATATATAATAAAATAATAATAAATATATATTATATAGATAATAATATATAATAAAGATAATAATAGGTAGGTGTTTAATGTTTATTAAAACCGGGCAATATAATAATTGATCACGTAGCTCGGAAAACAAAATATAAATATAATATATTCTGTAGATACAATGTTGAATGATGGATGAATCATCTGATAAAATAATTTTTAAAACGCAAATGTACCTATTAATACAAATTAACTTATTGTAACTAATTACTAGAGCTTAAACATATAATAACTATAGGTATTAGTAATTATAATAATAATAATTTCATATTTCATAAAATTTAGTAAAATAATTTTTTGTTGTTTTTTGTTTAAATGTATTTTTATTTTGTAAAAACAATGTAGAAATATTTCAGAAATAACTTTGTAGAAACGTTTCATGATTAACGTTTTAATGTTTTATAAACATTTTTTATTTTACATTTTTAATTCACAAAAAGAATTAAAGCATCAATTAAATGTTCACTATTGAAATATGTCTAGTACTATCTACAGGATCTTACTGAAACAATTATACAATTTAGTTATATCACTTTATTATTTAATCAATAATTTTAGAAACACTAGTTAAATTATCATTTGAAGCAATTTCACCTAGCCCATATTTCTGCAAAGCATACTAAGTTTAGATTGTCATGAAAAATATTTTAAAAATGGATTGAATAATTAATTTTACTTAAATTGAAATATGACATTTCAGAGTGTAGGTAATATTTTCAACTTATAGAATTTTCGTTTTACGTAAATTATTGTTGTTTAAACATAGGTAACTAAATGTTTTAATTACATTTTTAAAAATGTTCAAATATGTACTTAAGTGTATAATGCCCATATTCTACGTATTACATAAATATCACTATGTATGATGTAGCTATAATGTGATTCTCAAGAACTTTATCGAAGCCTATAAGTTCAGTGTGGCAGAAAAAATATTTGTGTTCTTTACCATGGTCATAAAAGACATCTTCTAAGACCGTGATCTTTACTTTGTATAGTTCATGGAGGGAAATCATATTTTTATGTAATTGATAACTTCATATCTATTTTCTTTGTTTGATGTCCACACATACTCCATGGCAAACCATCGCTGAAGCGTCTACTTCACGGCTCGCACCAACCGTTGCGTCGGGCGTCGATGCGATTTTCTTTTTTCCACTGTGTAATATGGTACTACTATTACGACACTAATGAGTACTGACTACTGATTTTTCTACACGAGAAATTGTTTCCTATTTTTTTTTTTAATTTTAGTTTTCTTTTTTTGTTTTAATGAATAATGTTTCCTTTTTAGATTTTATCTTTTTATTATATATATATATTAGTATTTTTATTATTGATTAAAAATCTATTACAATATTTTTGTATAAGACTTTATAATATTTGTACCTAATAACTAAATTGATGAATACATTTTTAAGACATAATATATTGGCATTATCTTATAAATACTATTATAAGCTACAATTATATCATGTTCGCAATATATACAAATAGCCCAGTCAATGGGGAACCAAAATGGGCTTTTTTACCTTACAAAAAATCATAAGGTTTTGAAACTCAGGAAAAAGTTTCGTCTTGGAGCACTGATTATCCAAAAAAAAAAAGTCGCCATTGATATGAGGTTCGGAACAAAGGTTTTTTCGAGGTCGAAGGTAAAAAAATGACCTTCGAGTAATCATCTCGTTTTATACTAGTCTTACGAGAAAAAGTTTCAAATAAAATGTATAGAAGAGATAATTATCTATAAAAAAATATTAAATACATTTTTTGTGTACTAGTGACCGTTTTTGCGGTACAAGACATTCTAAACGACCATTTTTTGAAAATTTAGATTTTTTCTAAAACACAAAAAAACTTTTTTGTAAAAATCTTGCTTTCTATTCGTCATACGATAAAAAGTTTCCGAAAATAGAGAAATGAATTTCCTATAAAATTATGTAATTTTTATATACAAACAATCGTTTTGAACCGTTTTATGACTTTTGATATTTCAGCCCATAACAAATACACAATAATATAGACTCATTAATGACTCTGGTAAAGCGTGAGAGGGATACAATTTTTTTTAAGAAAGGCTAAGCAATGAAAATGGATATACCCTAATAATAAAAAAAAAAATTCTGCCCACCACCCATATATAAATTGGGGGCGGGGTTATTCACACCAAAATCGGGTTTTTCTAAAAATATCAATAAATATTATACTTACGACAAAAAATTTCAAATAAAAAATGTCATCGTTTAATTATCTAAAAGGTTTATTATTACACATATTTGTCTAGATGCTAAGGTTAGGTTACAAAATGAGCCTCAAATCACGCTCTTTGCAAAAAAATTAAGCTTTTTTTCTATCATTTACCTGTCCCTTTTTGGAAATGCATCAATATAGTGTTTTCAAAGTATTTTTAAGTAGCTGAGAAGTTGTACTCTATAGATATGTACATCAAGACTTTACAAAAAGGCTATTTGTATTGTGTATAAACAACTGTTCACGCAAAAATGGTTAAAAATGAGTCTGTAAAAAGAAAGGGCTTTTGAGTAGATATCTCGCTTTTTATTAGTCGTGCGATAAAAAGTTTCAAATAAAAATTGTAGAGGAGAAAATTATTTATAAAAAAATGTATTATTTATCTACAAGTAACCTTAATTGTGGTACATGGCTTTTAATAAGGCCGTTTTTAAAAGAGATTTTATAACACGAAAAATAATGCATAATTTGCCTTTGAATCCAAGCAAATATTATTTTTTTGATACAAACGTTACCTCAATACATTTGACGTGCGGGGAATACATTTTCTTATTTTAGTCATTTTGGTGCCTTTAGAGAGATTTTCAATTTTTGTTTTTTCTGTGTACATCTGGCACAGTCAAATATGACGAAAAATAGCTATATTTTAAAAATATTTGGATCAAGTCAGATTTTTGCATACACTTTAATTATATCATTATAAATAACATGTAAAATGTTGCCACCGATAACGCGTCCGAATCGAAGATTTTTTCGAAGCCAAAGATCATAAATATAGATTTTTTGTGAATATGTCGCATCGTATGAAAAAAAGTTAAATATATAATTTGTAGAGGAATAATTTTATAAAAAAAAGGTAATATACATTTTTCATGTACGAGTGGCCATTCTCGCGGTATACCACTCTGAAAACAGCAATTTTTTGAAAAATATGGTATTTTGGTTTACGAAAATTGCCTTTGAGTAAATATCTCGCTTTTTATTGGTTGTACAATAAAAAGTATTAGAACTAAAATTATATAGGAAAGAATTCTCTATAAATGTATGTATTTTACTTTTTATCGTGCGACCATTAAAAAACGAGATATTCACGAAAAATCTATATTTGTGACCTTTGACTTTGAAAAAACCTTTGATGTGGACGCGATATCGGTGGCGACTTTCTTTTGGTTAATCAGTAACCTATGATGAAACAATTCGCCAAGTTTCAAAACTTCATTATTGTTTGTATGTATCAAACCCCCGTTGACTGGAATAATGTGTATTGGTATTAATGTAAATTTTTAATAAGCTTATATATCAAAAGCCATAAAAATGTTTCAATGGTTGGTTAAATACAACAATGGTTGGGGTATGCAAAAATATTGCTTGATCCGAATATTTTCAAAATATAGATATTTTATCGTCAAATTTGACTGTGCTATAAACGTGCAAAGAAAAAAACAAAAATTGAAAATGTCTCTAAAGACACTAAAATGACTAAAATAAGAAAATTCCTTCCCCGTACGTCAAGTGTATAGATATTCAGGTAATATTTCTAACAAAAAATCACAAAAAAAAATATTTGCTTGGATTCAAAGGCAAATTATGCATTATTAAAAGCCGTGAATCATGATTAAGGTTACTCATACATAAACAATATATTTTTTTATAGAGAATTTTCTTCTCTACAATTTTTATTTGAAACTTTTTATTGCATGACCAATAAAAAGTGAGATATCTACTCAAAGGCCCCCTTTTTTTTTTACAAACTCATTTTTAACCATTTATTGCGTAAACAGTTGTTTATACACAATACAAATAGCCTTTTTGTAAAGTCTTGATGTACATATCTATAGACTACAATTTCTCAGCTACTTAAAAATACTTAAAAATACTTTATTGACGCATTTCTAAAAAAGGGACAGGTAATAAATAAAATTAAATAATAGAAAAAAGGCTTAATTTTTTTGCAAAGAGGGTGATTTGAGGCTCATTTTGTTGCCTAACCTTAGCATCTAGACAAAAATGTGTAATAACAAAACTTTTAGACAATTAAACGATGAAAAATTTTTATTTGAAACTTTTTGTCGTAAGTATAATATTTATTTTTAGAAAAACCCGATTTTGGTGAGATTACCCCCCCCCCCCACCACCAATTTATAAATGTGTGGTGGGCAGAATTTTGTATTTTTATTATTAGGGTACATCCACTGATAATTTCATTGTTTGGCCTTTCTTGAAAACAATTTTATCCCTCACGCTATATCAGGGTCATTAATGAGTCTATATTATTGTGTATTTGTTATGGGCTGAAATATCAAAAGTCGTAAAACGGTTCAAAACGATTGTTTGTATATAAAAAATACATCATTTTATAGGAAATTCATTTCTCTATTTTCGGAAACTTTTTATCATATGACGAATAGAAAGCAAGATTTTTACAAAAAAGCTTTTTTTGTTTTTTAGAAAATATCTAAATTTTCAAAAAATGGACATTTGGAAAGTCTTGTACCTCAAAAACGGTCACTAGTACACAAAATATGTGTTTTGTCTTTTTTATAGATAATTATCTCTTTTATAAATGTATTTGAAACTTTTTCTCATAAGACTAATATAAAATGAGATAATCACACAAAGGTTATTTTTTTACCTTTGACTTCGAAAAAGCCTTTTTTCCGAACCTCATATCAATGGCGACTTTTTTTGGTTAATCAGTGCCTCAAGACGACAATTTTTTGAGAGTTTCAAAACTTTATGATTTTTTGTAAGTTCAAACCCTCCATTGACTGGACTAAAAAATGTAATCGTAATATATGATTATCATTAGGTATATTATAATATAATAAGTATATATATATATATATTATTTATTACAGATAAAAGATATAATATCATGTTAGTCAAACTAAAAAATAAATAAACTATAATAATAATTGACTGAATTATCACAAAAAATCAATGTATAAATAATACTATATAAGACTTACATGTGGTGAAATTTGAGAGTATAACTTTATGTGGAAATGTATTTGTTATCTAGCACGCATAAACATGATTATGAAATGTAAATATAAAAAATTCATTTTGTTCTACATAATATTCTTTCTTATGTGGTACATAAAATTACTATGCATAGAGAAACTATGCATTAGAGAATTAACATTAATTTATAAATAAACATAAATATATTTATATATTATTTTTATTTTCGAAGAACTTTTTTATTTATTTATCCGACTGAGTAAAATTTAGCCAAGCCACCACTGGCCTGCATATATTTATAATTTCGATGGAAACATTTGAATTTTTAAATCTCGTTTAAAAGAAATTTAAAAATTCATTTATACTTACACAATAATTAGTATTAGTATAATCTGTACTTTTCTTCCATTTATGCATATATTTATTTTCATACATTTTTATTTATTATAAGTTGAATCTAATAAGTTCTTTAAGGAATTTAACGAAATAAAAAATACCTTTAAATACACCGTTTAAAAATGGGCTATAAGGGATATCTGGATTAGGTGCCTACATTGATTTGAAATAACGATTTGGCAGTTAAATTTTAACATTGCTCAAATTGTAAATAAATAAATGATTAATTTGCACATAAATATGGAAAACAATTTGATTAAAAAATTTTAAGTTTTTTTCAGTTTTAATTCATTTCTTGTACATATATTACATTCATAAACGAGAAATGTGTTATGGTTTCAAAAAGGACTTATCAAGCTAATCTAACTTAACTACGCAGTAACAAATAAGTACGTATAAAAAAATCTATATAAATATAAATCTATAATAAAATTTTTTTAAATATCTTTATATTTTTTAACTCAGTGCAAAATGTAATTCTGAGCCTGAAAATCTTCTGTACTAAGTTAAATATATATTGTAATAAATCTACAATATATGAGTATATGCCAATAGCGCATTTAGGATTTTCTAAAGGGGGGAGGGTGGACCAAGATAATGTTCAATAAATCACTTTTAATAAGACATCTCGAACCGAATTTATAAGGAGTTATATATAGGCAATTCAAAATATAGGTTAAGAAAAATTAAAATCTATCAATTACAGAATATTTCTGTAGAGTACATCTTAAAAGTTAATTATATAATTATATATAGTGCTATGTTATACTTCAATTGTTTATTATTATTGTTTTTATATAAGTAGGTAATCATATAATTTAAATTTAAAATATTGTAAGAAGATGAAACAAAACATAAATAATAAAAAACAAATTTATCTAGCATACTATGAAGCTAACTTTTGATATTATGTGCTTTTTTAAACATTTTATATGTAGCTCAAAACCAATTATTATACAATTTAAAAATCTTTAAATTAAAAAAATTTATATATTTAAAATCGACTGTGGCATGGCATCAAATAACATTGTTATCTATAATTATTTTTTATGTATTTTTATGATTATTTTAAGTTGGAAAATACTAATTTGAGTTTTTTATTGAACATTTATAGTTACAATGTTTTACAAATGAGTGTTTATCAAAATGTTGATTTAAAAATATTTAGTACTAAAGTAGGGCCTGGACTTAAAATCCACACCTTTGGAAATAGCTGGATCTCCCTGGCGTCCGTAAATTAAAATTTTGAAATGTAACCAATTCAATTTTTTTGTAACTTATTTTTAATGTTATTAACATATTTTTGATATTTGTATAACCTAATAACTTGGCCGGAAAATTTTGAGTTTGGGTTAAAAATTAAATAATTGTTCTATCGACTTCGGACAAATTTATATTTTTTCTAACACATTTATAATGATTTGTAACCACAATTTTTAATTTTGTATTCTAAAATGTATTGTGCATATTTAATAATTATTATTACTTATAAAAAATATATTTACATAAATTTAATAAATATAATAATAATAATTGTATTTATGTCTAAATAGTACGCAAGTTAAATTAAGTGTAAAAAAATATAATAATTATTGTCATTTTTGTATTACAAATGGTGTGAAATATACTATAATGTATAAATTAATATATTTCTAAATTTATTATTTTGGCCACTTTCTGTACATGGTTTATCCTTTAGGTCGTCGTAATGTTCCCATATCCTATTATGTCTTAACACATAGACTGTATAATGACCTGCTATAACTCTCAGTCCACCTCTTTTGTTCCTATTAAATTCATGTACCCCTCTAATCTTTTATTTGCACTATTAACATATCGGAATGGTTTGAAGTTTTGAACTTATAACGAATTTTTTTTTACTACCCCACATGGTACGGTTAAGATATTTATATAACTTTTAAGTTAAGATGACTAGTCGCTATTATAGCTTTATTAGTGAAAAACGGCCAGGAACGTTCTTGAAAAATATTACAGGTGAAAACTTGTAATATTTTTCAAATATTACGTATTCTGAACATAATACGAAAAACGAAAAACAATTAATAAATTTATAGGAAAACAAATTGAAAAATATATATTTAAAAGTATATTGTAACAAATAAAATATGTATAAATATAGTTATTAATAATTATTTAATGAATCGTTGTAGTAGTCACAGAGTCTAGAATTTTCTTTATAAGAAGAAAAAAAAATACCGTTTATAGCGTTTAATTCAAAATAATAGTGAAAAACGGGAAAAAAACTTGGAAATAAATGCAAATTAAAAATGATTGCGAGAAATCGCGAGCCGCCCGGAGATTTGACCAGTCAGGCAAGCGACATAACTCCGAGTTTGGAGTAGGGATGCACTATAGATTAAAAATGCCAGAAGATATAAAATAAATAACAAAGTAAGAGTTAGAGCCAAAAGTTTTTGATCAAGTTATTACGTTCCAAATTCTAAAATTGATTACAAATGAGAATTATTTAACTTATCAGGTACCAGAACGACGTTGTTGTAGCACCCAAACTCAAAATTGAATTTTCTGGTCAAGTTATTATATTACAAATGTCAAATTGTGTTTAGAAATCATTACAAATGAGTTCCAAAAAATTAAAATCGATTCGAAGTCTATAGAACAATTATTTAACTTTTCGTTGACAGGATGACGTCATTTCAGTACCCGAACACGGTCTGAGTATTAGCTAGGTTACCCTAATAGCCAAAATTATCGTTACAATTCATTACAAATAAGTTGTAAAAAAAAATAAAATATTTTTTTAAATTACCTTTAGTCGCCTTATGTCGCGCTGCTAATGTATAATAAATAAATTATTTATTTAAAATTAATAATTAATAAATCAACAATAATTAAAATTATATAATTATTTTTACTTCATGTTTATGAACTCTTTTCGGAATAATTGGAACGTCTGAATAAATATCGTGTACAGGTTTAGTAACTTTTAGCCATTTGTTCTCGTTATCATTAATCATTAGAGGTATGTCATTGACATTCACTACATTACCCGGACTGTAAAATAAATATTATAAGTTATGAGCATCAAAAATATATTTATCAAAATTAATTTAATTTACTCGGCTGGTAACGACTTTGTATTGCGAACACAAACTTCATTACCCATTTCATCAATAGACTGATTAAATAAGTCTGGAGTGTACGTATCTGGACCATTTGGAAGTATATTATTAAACTCGGTTTCATCAACATCTATAGAATTTACTAGTAACTAAATTACAACAAACATTTAATTAAACAATGTACTCCATTTGAAACGCATATAAAGTTTATTAAAATAATATACTTACTGAATTTTTAAGATTTTTATTTTTTTGCGTAGGACAGTCAAATTGTTCATCTACAGCTAAATCGCCATTTAAAGAATAATTTATCCTATATGAAAAAAAAAACAATATTATATCTATTTTCATAAAATAGAGTGATTTCAGACACATGAGGGGGATTTTGGACAAAACTATTTTTATCATAATATTATCATTTATGGTTATATATCAAATGATAAAACTTGAAAATGATACACTACAGTGATCTAACATAACCTTCTTAGAAAATAGTATTTATTGATAATATAATATAATTTTAATTATTAGCATATGTAGAGGGGGTAAATGCAGAAGGTTCTATTTTTAATATTGTAATTATCTAACAGAGAAATACTGTAGTACAACAAATAAACATTCTGTAATACGATTTTTTCTTATAAATTTATACATTCGTAGTATATTTATTCACGTAAAAAATTCCATTTTCAAATTACACGTTATAATTTATTTTTTTTTATAAAAAAAAACTATTTCAAAATTTGAGGTGACTTCGGACATAGAAATAAATAAATTAACGACTATATAATATATAATTATACATTAGTTTAGTAATAATTAATAAGTACTTATATAGTGTTAATAATTTTGTTAAAAAATAAAGTGGAGTGATTCATTTTTGAACAATGAATAAATAAATCTTTAGTTAAAATTTTTGTTGTCAAATTAATAATTATTATATATGTATATAATATTTCATTAAATAATATATTAAATGTTATATTTACAAAAAATGTCCTTTATTTTTTATTTAATTTTTTTAAAACATTAAAAAATTTCCGAAGTCATCCCATTTTATGGTACCTATATAATAAGTTATTATTATTAGTAATAACATAATTTATATTTTATACTTACAAGAAGTCATATTTTAATCCAATAGTTTCACCATTCTTAGTAAAAATATAGGGTAGCGTTTGACAATAGTTTTTATTTATTTTAATATTTGTGTTGAGTATAGCTTTTGGCAAGGGTGGATATTTTCTCATATCTACTAGTTTGCAATCAAATTTCCTTACTATAAACATAATAGGTACTAAATACGTATTATATGATATATTTATGTATGAAACTTTTTTGAAATTTAAATTTAAAGAATTTAAATATAATTTTTATTATTTATTGACAATATATAACAAACGTGATACATATACTTACATGATGGCATTACATTTAGTTTAATGGGTTCAAAAGAAGAATAATATTTGACGTTTCTTTCTTTATTATTCTTTTTATTATTCTTTTTATTACGTTCCATGTTCTCATAATGATTTTTTTCTTCTTGATTTATTCGACTAATATAAAACAGAGTATACAAGAGTACAAGCATATACAAGCATACAAGAGTTATACGATATAACTTATATCGTTATAACTTTTAACATTAATCAAATATTATAATTAATAGGTATTTCGGTAAGTAGGTACAACGTCTATATTTAGAAAGGTGAAGAATATGTTTAGGCTGAATAATTTTTCCATGCCACATACCCGTTTTTCAAGGGATTTGTATAAAGAATTTTTATGAAATTTTAAGAAAAATATAAATCTAATAACTTTAAAATATTTAAATACATTTTAAAAGTAATTTAAAAATAGTCTTGTTTGACTTTCACGCATTTTTCATTTTCGTAGAAAGATGAAATAAAAAAATAATAATGATAGCTAACAGCATTATCTAGCGAATTATCTGACCGGTTTTTGATATATTTAATTTTTTTATAATTAATAGTTATTTAAAAATTTAAAAAAAATCAACAACTTGAATTTTCATTCACACTATATGCACATTTCAAAAATCGATCAGATAGTTCGCTTATATATAATGTTGTTAGCTATCATTTTTTTTTTATTTCGTATATCTAACATATTTTTGTAACTCAATAAAAATGAGAAATATTAATGCCAGTTTTTCGTTGAAAATCCTCTGGAACACGTCAATTAATTTTTGTTTCTCACACATTTTAATACAAATATTATTTATTTAATAAAACTAAAACAATTTTAGGATCAATGGGAAAAATGACGAGTATAGAATTGAACTATAAGAAGAGAAAAGTAGATACCTAATAAATATATAATACATATTAAAAGTGAGGTTTTAACTTACTAGGCTTGAAGTCTTCCAATAAGTTTCATCATGTCATTACATGCTTGATCGACTCTTTTTTGATAAAGAAAGATAATATTTTGAAACATTATTGCGGCTTTTGTAAACATTTGAGTATAATCATCATCCGAATTTTTTTTCAAGTGAACTAAATATGAATCCAATTCCTGCGAAATAAATATAAGCTATACCTAATATTAAATAACCTATTTTTATTCGAATACGAAAATTATACCTTGAGAAGATTATATTGGAGAGGAGATCGTTCACATTCAATCCTTTTAGAAATTAATTCGATAGGACGTAATAAATGTTTAAATGCTTCGTCAAAATCTTTGTCGTCACGATGCGTACTACGTATAGATATTTCAGTCAATTCTGTTATAAACAATACTATTATAATATTTATTCTTATAATTTTCTTAACATATATTTAATTTTTATAAACGTACCAGAAAATTTTTCACTTGGAGTTTTGTTGGAATAATTTTTTCGACGATCATTAAAACCAATCATTATATCTATATAGATACAATATATCATAAAATAGGTATATACATTTCACTAATTCAGAAATTTTATATTATTGTAAATGGAAGAATACAGTCTTTTTGAAAAAAGAATTTAAATAGAAAGTTATGTGATATACTTGTATAATCATAATCAACATTTTTAAATATTTGTAATTTTATAATAGTAATTTATACGTAAACAAATATTTGAAAAGTACTTAGTTCTATAAGTATATATTATATACACAGTGGTACCTATTCCTATCGTTAAGTGTAGTGGCCGCTACACTATCTATCATGAGGGAGGGGCAAAAAATATGGGAGAAAATAAAATGAAGATGATATATTAAATTGTAACTCGAGATAATACAATATATGTCTATGCATTGTATTTATATTTTTAGATACTTTAGAATAATAGAAGAAGGTGAAATAAAGAATAAATTATAAATGAAAATATAAAGTAAAATATTTAATGTTTAAATGAAATTAAATATTTCAATTTTTATTTTTTATTATTTTTCTTGTAAAATAAATATATAAAAATATTTCATTTAATTATATATTTTAACATTTATGATATTATTTATATTATATGCAATTCATCAATAAATTATAAATCTTTTATTTACCTAATAATATTAAAAAAACAATATGATATTAATTAATCATAATCAATTCGTAAATAAGGGAAAAATGTTATGGCGGGAAAAGTTTGTAAAGTTTATAATTTATTGTATTATCATTTTTATTAATTATCAATATAATTTTTATTATGTGACGGATATAAATAACGGACCGTGTGGCCAAGCGTACTGTACCCGGTAGAAACGGTCCGGTTTAATATATATCCCCATTGTGTCTATCCGTCTATCCGTTTATCTCTGTCCGTAGTTAATAGTACTTTAGACACATAGTTACGGTTACTAGGGCCTAGAGATACTGTTGATTTGATTGTTAGGGAGACAGATATTAATCTTATATGTACCGAACTTTGCTCAGAATCGTCTTTCGAATGCAATGATTTATTTTTGTTTTTAAATTTAAAATAATAATAATACCCTATCTAATGTCTAGTGAAATACATACTTAGTGCCAATTCAAAGTTTCTAAAATAATTTTTTTCTAAATAAATTACAATATAATTTATAACAACTAAAATCAATTGTCTGTGTTCGTTTAATTGTAATATTGTATATTTACCAATATAGATATTAACAATATCAAATAATATCAACAACAATACAAATATATAGATATACATATAGATATATGTAGAAATCTACCAAAATAACGAGTTTTGTATTTATATATTATTTTGAAATCGAAAAATGACCTTTTTAAAATACCAACTATATCCAATTTGTGATCAAAAAATGTTAATACCTACTTACATATTATACAACTTTTACTAGAATTTACAGTGATTGTTTAAAACAAATTTTTTTCAATAATAAATGTTTAGACAATTAATATATTTTAGTCTAAAAATTGCTTTAAAAATGTACATTTAAATAATTGGTTTGTTATTAAAATGTGCTAATATAAAATAACTGGATATTTAAAATATGTATATTAAAAATAAAACAAAGGTTACCTTGGTCAATCATTTTTGTTGAATTTTTTTTCATCATTGGTATTAAAATCGCCCCTTCCTTGATTTTTTGTCAAAACCACTTCTGCATTTGTTACAATATACCTTGATATATTCTCCCTAAAGAATATTAATAAAGGGTCTATAATATATTATAATCATGATAGAATATTTTATAGGAATTAAATTTTAAAGAAAATTTTTTTGTTATAACAGATATATTTTCGTAAGCAATACGCAGATATTTTCTTATTAATATAGGTACTGTTTTTACTATTACTATAGGCCATACAAGTTAATCAATTTTTTGAATTTATTATTAAATTTAATTTAAAAAAGTGAGTTAAATTGTTTCTACAATATTGAATTAATATATATATATATATTGTATAACAGTACATGCAATGATATAATTACGGGGTGGGGGGGGGAATATTGGGGATAGATCCTCTTGGAAATTTGTCATCCACTGTTCATGAAAATATATTTTAATAAATATTAATTTAATTACAATGTCAAAATACTCGATATTACTAGCGATTAACCAAGTTAAGTTATTTTGTTTTATCTATAACCAAACATAATAACCATTCCATTTAATCGGTTATAAATTATTATAACCAGAACTGATTGTTTATAAAATCTAGTAACCAAATTACATTTAGTTAATTGCGAAAACACGCCTAATATAATATGTCAATACATAGCATTATTGAGGGCCATGGTCACTTTTATGTTGTAGTATAAAAAAAAAATTGTTCTAAGGAAAAATTTCCAGAGTTTTCAATTTTTAATATTTTTTAAATATTTTTTTTAGCATTATGAAAAACAAAAAATGTATTTTTTAATTATTTATAAGATATTTGATATTTGATAAGATAATAATGTAACTATGAATATCTTGAATTTCATGCATTATAGAATTTCGATGAATTCGTCATTGTAATTTTAGATTCGAATCAAAGTAAGGGATCCCCTTGACCCCTTTGTTATTTTGTAAACATCTTTTTGACCAGAAAGCTCGATTAAATTGTTATTTGCATTAGTGGCGTAGGATAAGGAAGGAAGAGGGGCCTTTGCCCACCCAGATATAAAAAAGTTAAAGTTTTAACCCCTTGGATATTATAAAAAATCATCATCAATGTAAATATACATGATTAATATTTTGTAACATATACTAATAAATAATACTCAAAGGTTACATTTTTATATTCTATCAATTATTATCATTCTCCTATATTATATATATTTGAATTATTAATTTTTTTTTATATCTTGCTGTATACATATTTTCCACTTACTTAAAGTGTTCTGTATAATAATAAATATAATATTAATACGAACCAAAAAATGTTATCTCAAAATAGTTCTATAAATCGTACAAGGAGGCGTTCAAGTATTACTTAAGCGCCTATGGGGAGGGGGGTCTATCGTGTGCTTACATTTGCTGAAAAAGGGGATAGGAAGGGGTTAGAACCATGCTGATGTCAACAGTAATAAAAAAAAATAAAAATATGTACTTATTTTTATCAAAATATGAAACAAAATTTTTCAATTATTTTTAATTAATTCATATAAGATTCGGAAATTTTTTATAATTTTTTTTTATTAAGGGGGGAGTTGGACATGCTGACGTAATAATATAGGGGAGGTTGGTTTTTGGCTGAAAATTGCTGACAAGGGGGAGGAGAAGGTCTAAAAAGGACAAAAATATGCTGACATAATACTTGAACGCCCTCCAATAGGATAATAAAATATTAATAATTATCATATAATAAGATAGAAAAGTTATCATGCATTTTATCAACATCTAAAAATAAATATACTTATACGGGTTTTTAATTGCCACATTTGAGTCATGGACTTAGTTTACTCCTGGCGAAAATATGAAAAAGTAAATTATTTTTATTTTATACTTATATATAACTATATTAAAAATATTGTATAATATTTTATCAAACAAATATTATATTAAATAATTTATTTCATTAAAGTGTTAAATGAATGTATATTTTGTATTATGTTGATGTACATCCAATGATGTAGGTCCCATCAAGATTAGTTATTAATTGTACAAGTGTCATTCATCAAGTAGGTACACAGATTTTAATTTTATGTTTTAACATCAGATGAGTCTGCAGTTACGAAATTATCTAAAATTGTATACTATATAATATAGCTAAACTGTATGTACCTATTTAAAAGTTTAAGGATTAGATATTATTTCAAAATAATATTGCGAGTATGAAATTCAACAGTCGATATTTACAATACTAATTACAAAACTATATTTTAATTTAGTTAAATTTGTCTTAACTGCAGGAATTTCAATTTTGTAATAATGGAGTCTATTCTCAAAGGTATCGAATCTGATGGTCGAAAAAAATTATTCGATTGACAACATTCGATCGTAAATATTCATTCGATTAAAAATTTTCGATCAATGGTATTCTCAATCATCTTTTGAATTTTGACAAATCAAATAAATTACTTTCGTCATGCTTTTCGACTATCGAATAAAATCATAGTTTTTTCCATGACATTTTCAATTTTTGTCAAACTATATAGCGTTTAAACTTTTATTATTGAATGTTATCATTACCAACGACAATAATATAAATCAAATACTTATAAATAATTATGTTTCCAAAAACATTTAAATTCTAGTCGGATTACACAGTAATATGGGAAAATATTTAGCATATAGGTAACTAAAAGAGATAGATAGAATATTCAAGTTTTTAACCTTTTTTTTTATAGATAAAATTGAACAATATTTATTTATTTCAAACTATTTTCCATATGATATTTATTAATTTTAAGCAACAATCGCTGTATTATTTTTATGATATTTTGTAAAATGTCATATTTTTTCATACTATTTATTTACTTTAATAGTATAAAAAAAGTTCTTGAAGGGAGGCGGCCAATCGTCTTTTAAACCATTTCTCTTCAAGTTAATTAGATACTATAATAATGTAATTGAATTTAATTGATTATACATAATATGATCATCCAAATCATCATCAAACGCCATAGTTATAATAGTATATTAGTTTATAATAATATTGAACTAATAATACCTAAATAGTAATTAATAAAAATGATAAAGATAAGTTTCGAAAACCGTTTTCGATACGTAATTGACTGTCGTTATAAATTATCGAATACTACTATCGAACTAGCAGTCGAAAATGATTTGAGAATAGCATTTTTAGTGGAAATCGAAACGGAAGACATTTTTGACTGATTCTTGATCGAAAACCATTTTCGATATCTTTGAAAATAGATCTCAATATTAAAAATATTAACTCGATAAAATAATTAATATCTGATATTTTAAATTGCTGCTAATTTATAATTTGCCGGTTTTTTATTATATCTTCGATAATATTTAATATTTTAATTAAATCAAGTTAATTATAAGTTATAGTATTTCGAAATATCTCAACTATTAAAGGGTTTACGTATAAGCAATTTCAATTTATTTTCTAGAAAAATGATAATTTAACAATTGAAAGATATTTAAATGTTTTAAATGTAATTTACAAATATCATGTTATACTACTTTTTACTTTCAGATTACAGTTTGTCTTTTATCAAAATCGATATAATAAATATTTGCGTTACATTTAATATGAGAGCATTGGTATATAAGCCATGCCGTAAGATGAATTTTTTCAATATACGAGTATACAAGTATATATAATATATATTTAAATGCATAATATCTAAAATTGAAAAAATGTGAAATTTTTAAATTTATAAAAATATTTGATAAAATTGTTTTTGTTAAAAAAAACTCTACAAAACTTACCTACTGTATAATAAATGGGCACATGAAAATTCTGCCCCGAAAATTTACAGGTCGAAAAAGGTACATGTAAATTCCACCCGGAAAAATATACAGGTAAAAAAGGTAGGTACATGTAAATTCCGCTCAGAAAAAATAAATATTTTAAACTAAGCATTCTGTGACTGTACGTATGTACAGTATATAACGTATGTTATATTTGTAATATAATATAATATTTGTATTTGTAAGTTACAAAATGTACGAACACGAAACAATCATCAGACGACAATCGTCAATGGTGTCATTACTTATCGGCTTTTACTACAATATTTTGGATCTAATAATTGGCAAGTTAACAGCAGATAAGAATTATAAATTGTTTGAATCACTTATCTTTGAAACACACGTGTTAAACATTCCAAATTATCACACGTACATATAATATAATGACTAAATTTATGGAATCTGAAATTGGAAATAAACTTCTACTATTAAACAATTTTAAATTTTCTAAAGTAAGTAGACTAAAGTCTTCTGCTTTAATTAAATGGCGGTGTGTAAATAAAATATGCCAAGCTTTCGTGAAAACCATCGATGAGAGTACAAACGTTGTAGAACAAAAACTTGTTCATAATCATAGTGTAAATAGGTAGGTAGGTAAAATTTATTAATATATTTTTTTCAGGAATCATACATTTTTGGCATAACTCTACTTTACGCCCCCGATTTTATTATTTTTATTTTTGGTTAAAATGTGTGAAACGCAACGTAAAATATATCGTTTTATGTAATCAAATAAAACTTAAAATCGATTTAACTTCAAAACCGAAAAACATTTCTAAATAAAAAAAGAGTATAAAAGCACATTTTTAACAAAAAAAAAATAATCAAATAATTGCCTGTGATGTAAAGTAGATTTATTCCCAAGTATATGACTAGAAAAAGTCGAATTTGAGTTTTTTTTTTATTAAGTATAAGATTATATATATTATATACAATATATTCTTTTATTATCTTATAATATAAGATATTGACGACGCGGTGTAGAGTAAAACACCGTAAATACCATTTATGCAATTTTTCAGGTATTTTTACTAAATTAATTAATGGATTTTTATTGTAAGTAGAAAATAATAATAAGAAGAAGAAAAACATTTTTTATGCTTCTTTTAACAATATATAATAAAATAAATTTTCATTAAAACCCCAATTTTGATGCTGTTTTTGCTGTTTTACTCGATACCATCGATATAATATAGAATCTAAAATTATAATTGTGTTTTTAGTGATGAAAATATACAACGGCAAATTGTATCTATATCTTCAAAATGCAAAGCTGTTGAAGATATTAATGAAAAACCAAATATAATAATGTGTACACTGTACACTGTACAGTGATAAAAGTATTCCTCAGTCTGAAGCATTGAAAGTAAGTAACTTGCATAATATCAAGCGAAATATTTACAATGCAAAACGAAAAAAATTCCCTCCTTCGCCAAAATATGCGGAAGAAGTTCAGAATATGCTAGGTAATATACAAGTAGTTACCAATCAAGAAACAAATTTTATTTTTAGTTATGACAAAAAAAATGGTATTATAATTTTTGGATGCAAAATAAATTAAAAAATTTTATCATCTGCTGAATAGATTTACATGGATGGTACATTTGAATATAGTTGTACATTTTTTTTACAACTTTTTACTATACATGGTTACTTTAATAGCCATTATATACCTTTAGTTTTTTATTTGTTAAAAAAAAAACTTAAAATATATATATATATATATATATTAATGTTTAAAATTAATAGTTGATCTTTGTATTCATGATAATTACTTATTTAAGCCAAAGTATGTTGTCATTGACTTCAAAGAAGCTATACACAATGCATGTAAATCCATCTGGTCAAATATTCAAATTTACGGTTGTCGTTTTCATTTACTACAATCGTGGTATAGGTATGTTCAAACAGTAGGATTAAGTGTAGAATATAAAACCGAATTCTCAACTATTAGAAATTGGATAATTAAATCAACTAATGCTTGTAAGTCATTTCATTCTCATTTTGATAAAAGTTTTCATTCTACTCATCCTCATATATTTAAATTTTTAGATAAACTTAAGCAAATCCAAATAGAAAATTACGTTAAAATTAATAGTATAAATGAACCAAATAAATATAGAAATTCAAAAAAAAAAAAAATATATATACATGTAAAATATAATTAGAACATATAAAAACAATGAAATATCTATGGATGATTATGTAGAAAAAGTGGCTCATTATTTTGGGGATTTTAATAAAAAAAAACAATATAGATGTGTTTTGATTTGATTGATTTTAGATTTATATTTTAGAATTTAGATGATTGTATTTTAACTCGTTTTGATACTTTATTATTATTATTACTATTATACAATATTATACAATATTAATAGACACAACTATTACCATTTTTACGATTTTTATTAATTATTGTTTTATAAATATTTATTTATATGCTAATACACCTTTTCAAAACATAATAAATTTGACTTGATATGTGCAATATATCACAAAATCAATGCAAGAGGGCCGTATATCAGTTATTGTAAAATGTTCAGGAGAGTATATTTAAAGTTTGATTAATTACAGTAAATTGTAAGTTATTATTGACAATATATTATTATATAGGTACCTATTATTTTAGCTACATAATATTTGTACGTATTTTTGCACTGACAATGCAATATATTCGTTTAAATACTTATAATGATTAATCTATGTTATGACTATTATTATTATTATTAATATATGAACATGACACTTTTACCAATTTGTATAGGTACTAAAAATAAAGAATAAATGTATTAATAATATTTAAGAACTAGAAAATACAAGCTTTTGATTGAAAACACACAAAAAAAAAATACTTTTAAACTTATGAACTTATTACTTATACATAGGATATGCTTATTATAAGTGTTATTATTTTATTTATTATGTCATTTCTTTATTAGATTTTTTCGGTGCGGAATTTACATGTACCTTTTTTTACCTGCCTGTTTTTCGGGGTGGAATTTACTATAAGCCTTTTTTTACCTGGTCGTTTCAGGCGGAGTTTACAATCGCCCATTATAAATATGAGTAGGTAGGTAGGTACTCATCTTCCATATTTTGTTCAAATTCTGACTCTATGATTACCATATTACCTATGGAAGATATACATTGTACCTATTTAGAAAATGTGAACGTATCTTAATGCCATTTAAATGGAAGTATAAATAATATTTGTAATAACGAATAATGAATAAAAAAAATTGACGTTAGCACTTCTACACTTAACTACGGTAAAGTGATGATTGTTTTTTTAATAAAATAATTAGTAATGTTGATATTAGGTATTGATTACTATCCGCTCAAATATTGAATATAATTTTATTTAGAATTTATAATAATAAGAATCCCAACATACGGAATTCGCAACAAAGTTATATAATATTATAATACCATCCAAATAACTGGATTTTGCAATACGGCACTTTATTAAGATGAATACAAAATAATTACGAGTATTTCAATTAAGTGAATGAATAATCATCTCAAAAATAATTTTATAAAATAAAACTTTTTACAGTCTAAAAATACCTTTATACAATGAATGCTTCATTTTGGGGAAATACATTGTACTCACTAGGTACCTAATAAATAACGAAAAGTATGCAATATGTATGCGGTTAGGATAAAATAATAAGTAAGTATAGACTCCAGTTAGATATGCCTTACAGTATAATATTTATTATAAGTTATAATAACACTATTTTTAAACACTCTTTTGTCTATACCTACTCATGTCTAATTTTTACTTTCTGTCATAATTGTATTTACTATATTATGTGAGAAAATTATATTTTCACAAACTACAGCAGTGCAAACGTTAAAAATCAAAATAAAAAATGAACTTACTTCAATAAAATTGACGAACCTCACGAAGACATGTTGAATGTCGTTAGAATAAAAGCGAAAATTAAATAAATTCTTATTGAACAAGTAGGCACGTACCTACCTACAACTCGTATAGGTACTCACTGAACAGAATATTATCTGCGACATTTATCAGAAATGGAAAAAAAAACCACACGCGGTATCGGTACACACTGCAGATAAGGTATTAAATTGTTATTTATACGCTATTTTAAAGTGTAAACATTTCAATTAGATAATATTTAATCACAATTATTTTGCAATAATATATATTATATTATTGTGCGACTATTACTTATAGATACGGTAATTTGAGATTTCCACAAAGTTATCAACTACCTACCTACATTATATAAACAAAATATCTATTTTTGATTATGATGTCCGTGTATTTAATATATAATATATGTATATATACGACGTACCTATATAGCCGGTTAAAAATGCATCATTAATAAATTAATATAATTAATAAATGGTTTCATTACACAAATAAATTATCCGTATTTTACCAATCAAACTTAAAACAATTTCAATCGAATATTTTACTATAACAATTTCACCTGCACGAATTATCAAGTATAAGCTGCATATTGCTGTTGTCCTTATACTGTACACCTACTAACTGCCATTGGTGGAAACCAGGGAAGGAGACTTGAGAGACTTAGCTCCTCTAAAAATTTGGAAAGCCCCATCAATAATGGTTTGAAAATTATTACATTTAAATTTATTTATATGGATACTTTTGCTAAAGCCGCGTCCAAACCAAGCAACATTTTGTTGGGAAAACATCGCTCAGTCTGAACGGTGTTGACAATAATTATTGACGTCAATATTTATATCATTATTTATTAACACATCTTGTGTCTACTATCAATATCAAATTTTATCATATATATGTTTTTTTTTTTTTTTTTAATCAATTATTCGCGAATGATAAACTGTTTGATTTTGTTTTGAATTTCATTATCATTTCATTTACATTATTATTTATATTATTATTAGCATCGACCACGCGCATTATATTATAGGTAGGTATGCATTAGGTATACGTACACATATTCTTTATTACCTATAATTGCACGTAGGTACACATTTATATTTGTATACATTTTTGCATCATGTTGTGGTCAAAAGAGCTCGTAATTGAGCTTATCGAAATGCTGAAAGCTGCTCCTGCATTGTGGGATATACAATATCGGGATAGGAACCTGCTAATCTTATTGAAGGCTGAATAGCGGTGCAGTAATTTGTATCTTTTTTTAAAAGATTTTAAGAGTTACCAAACAAAGCAGTTCTTCAAAAAATCAGATTTTATTAGTCTGACGAAATTACGAAATTTCAGACATTAAGTTATCATTAGTGGTGTATTTACGGGTGTGGGGGGGGTGTTCGGGTTCTGACCCCTCTAGAAGCAAAATAATCATCAAATTGTATCTTTTCAATTATTATTTATTTTAAATTATTAATTATTAATTTATTTACTAAGTAATATTATATGTATTTTCAGTATTTAACTATAAATTGTATTGCCAACTATTATTTTTATTAATTATAACATATTGAATCGTTTAGTAGGTACCGAAACAATAAATTCTGTTTTTTTTATCGGAATTATAATGGCTAAACTCCCCCCCCCCCACTCTGATAAAAATTTAAAATACGCCACTGGTTGTCACCATATAGCTTGTCCCATTCATTAAAAATTTTCTCTGCTACCATCTTCTTTTTGGAAACGTAAACTAAAAAAGTACTAAAAGTAACTAAAAAAAAAAACAAAATGTTGCTTGGTCTGTATAAGGTTTAAAAAGAAAAGAAAGTAAATGTGCAACTTTATTTTGGTTTGAACGCACAACACTGTTGACAACATGTATATAGATACAAGTATCTGTTACCAATAAAATGTTATTTGGTCTGTACCTACCTTAATAAACGTAAAAAGACGTAAAGAGACGTAAAAAGACGCAGAATTACGTTAAGAACCTACTTAAGAACATTTCGTTTAGTAAGAAAAATGTCTTGTTTTTACAAACAAACATACCTATTTATGTTTTGATTTATAGATTAAACATGAAAATGAGAATAAATCTGTTTGTATGGAAGAACACTTAGACTCCGAATCTGCAAATAATTTTGTATCCATTATCGACGTGACAAACCTCACTGATTTAGAGGACCTAAATTCAGGACACTATCCAACCTGTATTAAAGGTACCTAAGTAACTATAATAAAAATAAATACAAGTATCAGTACGACTAAATGACTTACCTATTAATAAAACTGTATTTTCAATGTTATGCGGGAAAATAAAATAAAATATCTTCCTATATAAATCCTATTTAGGAGACGAAAAAATTAACGAAAAATAAACAGGTAACTAAAATATATATTATATAAGTACCTAACAACAGAGCACAGAGTTATTTTATTTTTTAGACTTCGATAAGCTTCAAATGATAAATGATTTTTTTCTAATCTGTAATCTATAACTTATTTATATTTTATGTTAATATGTTATGATTTGATTTATTTATTAATTACCTATTTTATCATTACAAGTCTATCGTCAATAGTGATGTATGATAATATGTAATGTTAAATTACATATGTACCTATTATACATTAATATTGAAGTTTCTAAACGTTAATATCGAACGCAGCGAGAACATTTTTTTTAGGTGGTAATTATGTTTTATCCCTCTCAATAATTCAAGTTTTCAACCAAATTTTCACCAATGCCTACTGTAAATAAGTATTTATAGTTATACATTTAGATTATTATGCGGTATAATACCAATATACCATGTTAATGTTTAGTATGCACATGACTAGTTATTAGTTAAATGTAAATTTGTGTTCCAATATAATCAGTGGTGATCTCAGTATTTTTCAATGGAGGGGGATATAAAAAAATTACAAAATGAGCCGTAGAGGTTACACTTCCGACTTCCCCCCTCATTTCAATGGAATATACATCGAATCATTACATATTTAAATAACTTTATAATATTATTAATAAATCTACAATACCTACTATTTTAAATTTTTAAGCCTTTTGTTCCTCTACGTTTTCGAGCGTCTTTTCTCCGAACTTTCGACGCTTGGAAGAAAAATACGTTTCCCGACTCATCGTTCGTTATCATAGCTCACTTCTCGTCCGTTATCGCTCGACGTTCTCCCGCACCGTCATATTATCGCCCCCGTATTTTTCCACGAATGTCACGCTAGCCTCCCCCTCTATTCGAAAATCATAAATTTTTTTATACCTATATTTAGCACGGAATTAGCATGAATTGGCAAGCCTATTTTTAAACTTTTCACGATTCTAGTTTTAGAGTAATATTACATAAACTATGGGGGGGACATGACATCACACCAGCCCCCCCACACGTTTTAAACTTTGAATTTTGACTTTTTTTATACCAAAATTTAGCACGCCATTAGCGTGAATTTGCACGACTGTCGCCGAAATTTACACGTCATTATTTACACTGTGGTGTTGCACTTAAGCTAGTATTATATAAAACCATAAAGTTTAGCCCTTATCTGTCGAGTAGGCAGAAAAGTAGGCGAAATTTTCAATTTGTGTAATAGTATTATCATATTCTCTTAGGTGGGCGGGGAAACTCCTTATAAATTCACTTGATTTTTGAAAACAAAAAATAAAAACCACCAACCAAAAAATGTAATTATGTAATGACCACGGTTATCTTTACTACCCACATTTTTAAAAGTATTAGGTTTGGCAAATTACTTATTACCATTATTTTAGACATGAAAATCGAATGTGTACTGCTGCAATGTGGTTGTACAGATAGGTATGCACTTCATTAAGAAAAAAGATCATGAGAGAGGATCCATCCCCCATACCCCCCCCCCCCGTGAGAACGACCATTCCAACATTAGATGTAGCAACAATTCGTGGTTTATAAACAAATATTTCGTTATTATCAATTTTACGTAATTGTTGTTGTTATCGTGAAGTTTTAAAAAAAATAAATAGTTTCTATGCTATACTTTAAATATTACTTAATTTTATTTTTATTGATTTAAAATATGATTTTGAACAATATTTTGTTGTAATTCATTACAGTTTCAATATTAATTTATATTAATAAGAATTCTTTATGTATATCATAATCATGAAAATACTAAATGTATCAAGTTAGCACTGAAGTATCCTAAACAATCTTCTGGATCTAAATATTTTTAATATTTTTTTTATATATTGTACCTATAGTGTATATAATATTTATTTATATATGTATATATATATATCCTCTTGTAGACGTTATTGGTTGTGTTACAATCGATCAAATTTCAAATATTGTTTATCCTGAGGTATTGAAAAAAAATCAGTACAAGTTCCCCATAACAATTGATTCCTAGATAAGTTATAATATTATATGTTATATTCCTAAACAAACAACGTGATCTTATAAAGTAACTAAGATTGACCATGTACAGTTTACCATATCAGGTAATTATTTGTTCTAAACTAAAAATTAATTAGATTGTAATTTATAATATTTATAACATAAATAAGTTAAACTGTAAAATGTTATAATTACATTTAAGTTTTTAATTAAATCTATTAATAATATAATAATTAAATCGAAAATGGAATAAAAATAAAACTAGGTTTACTTATTTCAATTTATATTTGACTATATTTAAGTATCTTTTAAGCTAAATATTGAAAAGTAGTATACCTACATATAAGATAGGTACATACGAACCACTCACCTAGTAAGTATACTATACCTACTTAGTATAGGTATACTTATTGTATAACAATAATAATAATAATGTAGGTAGGTATGTCAACATTAATGACTTATAAAACAACTTTTGAAAAAGTATTTTTTCGATTTCGTTTTCTTATGTTTTTGTCTAATAACGGTTTTTTAATTTAATTTCTATTCCTGGGAACCAAGTACCTATTGAAAATCGTCAACATAGCGATCGTAATAAATAGGGATCATTACGTAAGTTCCGATTAATACCAAGTATTGATAATGGTTTTATCCTCGCTATTATGATCGTTAATTATTAGATACCTAAATATGTTGCTATCAAGTTGGTAAAACTGTAGACATTCAATTATATTTCCGATGAAATGGTTTTTTTCTTATTTATTTAAAAATTGATTAGTTATTGTTTTTTTCTATTTGTGGTTTTATTTGAAACAATAAAGTTAATGTTTGTATTAATTACCTACTATGAATAAACACGAAACTATGGTAAGTATTTACATTTTCAAACGTAATAAATAATAAATAGGTACCTACTTTATATTTATACAAACGCTTAGAGCTAGGTGTACATTAATAATAATCATTAGGTAGGTACACAATATGTGATGATAATATTATTAAGTATTAAATTGCTTTCCGATATTTTCTTACACGTTATACACATAGTAAAGGATACCTACCAAAATGTTGCATAACTATTAAATAATTTAATTTTAATAATACCTATATAATAATAAAATATTAAAATATTGAACTATTAAACAATAATAACTATTAACCGTTTATTATTTTGAATTCGATGCGAATAATCATTTCTATGTTTGAACAATAACAGACGTACGATAGTTAGGTATTTAAAAATATACCGACTGGTTTTAAAAGGCGTCGTATTGTTAATATTTTATCAACTTAACTTTAAAAAATTAATTTATAAACTTGAAATATTAATTTGCATAACCTCCTTCACTCCTTTACTCAGTTAATATTTTTATTTAACATAAAGGTTTTTTCTTTAACATACCTACTTATATTAAATAAGTACATAAACAAAATTTACCACAGTTTAATTGGGAACAGTATAAACCTCGGTATATTGAGATAATTAAAACTTTCAAAATGGTTTTTTTTATCAACTTTATCTTGAACAACATATGCTTACGTTGATAAACTTACATAATATTATCTAATTCATAAATTATACAAGAGTCGTCGTCAAATAGTGTATTATCAAGGTTCAGTTTTACTATAAATAAAATAAGTACCTACCTACCTAGTGTACTATACATAAATATTAATATTAATGATGTTATTTAGTACCTATCTAAGTTTAACATTATATCAAAAGAGTAATCGTAGAAAACTCTGCGATTTAGTGTGACCTTATCTATATCATAAAATATAATATTTATTTAGAATAACTTGATTTAATATAAGTATATGACTATTACTGTCAAATAACCATTTAATATATTTTATTTAGAGTTCAGTTTCTATTTTGGTTTTTGAAAACTAACAAAATATTGTAAGAACTCTTTGATTTAATTGTCGCATACTAAAATACTCTATATAATAGTAACATAATTAATGTGATTATATGACTTATAGTTAAATAAAATCAAAATAATAATCATACATTAATAATGTTTGATAAATTTAGAAATTGACGAATACTATAATTTGTGTACCTACATATATATTTATAGGTACTATATGTATACATTATTAATTTTGTACATTGAAGGAACGTTTTATAATAAACATAATTTCCTTGTTTGGAGATAATAATATTCCTTTAATTTATTAAACATTTGACACTTATATACACACATACTAAACTGAATATCCTATTGGCTGTTTGACAAAAACTGATGGTTTTTATAAAACGTTGATGAAAAAAAAAATGTTTTGCAATATACATGTACCAATGAATACAATATACATCCATAATTTTTAAAAGTACCTATACATTATAAATTTATACTTTGATGTAACATTTTTTATTAACTATATTATATAATGTCCTCAGGGTCGGACTGGCCCGGACCGCTAGTCCGCGATTGCGGACTGGGCCCTTGGCTAATTTTGGCCCCCTTGCTTATATTTGAATAATATTATTTATTAATAAATCTACGGACCCGATATTTATTTAATAAATAGACGATTAATATTTCCTATTCTGCAACTAT
>JAIPRL010006200.1:12047-22661 GCA_025469235.1 Pemphigus obesinymphae | reverse complement strand
TTAAAATGTCCCCTGGTTAAGAAACTTTGGATAGGGGGTGTGGGGGACGAAGTCCTCCACGGCTTACTTTTTCTCTAATATGTCCCGGAACGCTGATTTTTGAACTAAGCTCAGAGTCCGTCCTTATATTTTTTTCCAATTCAACCACTGTTTATATATATATATATTATACCTGTACACTCAATTATATACCTTTATGAATTTGTCAGCTAGGACAGCGATCTCCTGGGCGGTGTAGGTGAATGTTCGTCTTGCGTGCGTGGGCACCATGTAAACGTTTTTCACGACAAAGTTGGTCACGTGCACGAAACGCCTCGCGCCTTCCCTAGACAACATTTCGATGAGCTGTTCGATGTTCTCTGGTGGCTTTTGATTTTCGGGTTCGTCCTCGCTCAAGTGTGCCCAAATAGCCTTCATTTTCTCTGCAAATGCTTTGGGGTCTTTGGCCAACTAAAATACGTTTTATACAAAATGTGTAATATTTCATTCTCACATTGGCAGTATAAATTATTATTCTATATATGACTATATTGACTAGGTATATAATATTACACAGAGCTAGGAATTATTTAATACCAATCGATTTTAATAATTTCTGCCATGATTTTTTACAAAGTTTTTCGATTTTGACTTTATATGTAGCCTTAAAAATCAAGTTTCCAGGGATTTTGTCATCCCCCCTTCCCCCTAACGCAACATTCGACGGTTATGGTCAATCATCATAATATTATTATACATTATACATATTATACGTTTTAAATGTTATTGTATATTATTATACTTACGAGATCCGCGAAATACACGAAACACTGGACCGTATCGTATCCTTGCTTTTTGAGCAACTTGGCCTCGGCAATCGTTCTGCGGGTCAAACGTCTTTGCAATTTTCTGGAGAAGTGATTGACATGTCGAATGGTTTTCACGGCCTGACTAGTTGGTTCTGTACCTGCAAAAAACAGATGCAATTAGGTCGGAGTAATAATTCGCTAGCTTAGAATAAGAATGCGTTATCTATATGGTGGTATTTTGAAATTGTTTAAATTTGGTTTGATAAATTTACCAAGTTACGACCGTTTCAAATTTGAAAAATAAAAATTAATTTTTTGTAATTTTGTTTCTTGGTCCATTTTTCGCATCATTTTTTAATAGGAAGAATATTTTTAAATTCATTTTGACGTGTCGATAATTATATTACATATATCATGGTTCTAAACGTAAAATAAATAAAATTTAATTAGGTACCTATACTTATATATATATTATATTAGTTTCAATTATTTTTAAATATGTTTAATATGATATCCCCAGTTACCTTTACCAAATTAAATAAATATAATATTAGAGGTCATCTAAAATAAATTATTTCGTGTTGTCTAAATGGAACATATTATATAGTAGGTACTTTAATAGTTTAAAGTGTAAAACAATATTTTAAGTTATTACTTACAGTTTTATAATTAGATAAAAATACCTATTTTTATATATTATAATTGATTATTCGCATAGTAGTTTTATATAGTACCTAATGATATACCTACTTCTGTGCTATTTATTAAAATATACATAAAATACTGATAACATTGAAGTCTACGTACAATTGCTAAAGAATTATTCTTTTTACGTTTATATACATAATATCATTATTTTTGTCACATAAAATGCAAGATACCTACAAAGAAAGTAGGGTAAAAGATGTACACTAATTTTTTTGAAAGACTGCAATAGGCAATAGCTAGGCACCCCTAATAAATTTATTCAGAGAAATTGACATTTTGGCGACAGAAATTATATAACAGATTAATAATTATTAAAAAGGCTGTAATCAATCACTTTTAACTTATATGCAGTCATGTAAAAAAACCGTTTAAAAAGGGGGTGAATCCACAGTAATCGTCGGGTAGGATACGGATAGTGGATATATTAAACTTGAAAACATTGATAAATCATGGTTTTCTATGAAAATATTTTGACCCGAGTTCGATGTAGTATATTAAAATATATACATAGCTATTACTTACTATCAAAAATTTTTTTTTTTAAATTGTATGTCGTCACAATAGATATATATATATTATTTTAGTAGTATACATATACTGCTGTAGTCTACAATACTTAATTTAATTTTTTTAAATACTCACAAATTAAAAATCAATTATTGATATAATATAATTATAATTATTGTTATAAACACTATACAATATATCCTTAGTTTTTAATCAATTTGATATTTTTGTTATGTAATAGGTACCTATATATATGAGGTCTTAAAAATACACAATATTTGCTTGTATGTTTCATAATTTTAGTTCTTTTTAATTTACACACATTCAGTAAAACGAAATTATTAAATTTGAAATTCCTATTTTTGATACAAAATTCGAATAGAAGGAATTTTGACGTCATAAATTATTCAAAATTTACAAAGTTCATACCGACTAATCCGACAATCAATAGATTACATAGAATTATCTAACTCGGTGAACAAAATCTACATTTCTATCGTCGAAATGTCTATATAGCATCAATTTTTTCAAACTCAAGAACTGAATAACATGTGCACCTTAAAATATTATTTTTATTCAAAACTTTTTACGAGTCAGCGTATTGTAATTCCAACTCTATAACGGGATTTTCATTTTAGACGTGACACCTTTCACCAATGTCCCTATGTTCCCTATTGCTCTGCACGTTTCCATAGTTAAGATTTTGGGAAGCATTTGCCCAGTAATTAGTTTTAAAAAGTAACTAAGCATTACGTTTATTTTTTTAATTTGTCGTGTTTAACCCTATTTAACATGGGAGATATTCAATGATTACCCGGGTGTACCCTGCGGAACCCCTTACGTTTTCAAATTTCAATGTATGTTTAGGTCGTTAATAAATCGCGTGCTAAACGGTTTTATAAGAGTGATTTTACGTATACGTGTTTCCAAAAATGTCGATTTGTGAAAACGTGGATGTAATATGTACGGTGGGCGCGTTAAAATGTGTTTTTTTTTTTTTATGGACCACTAGGTGTATATGAATTAATATCATATTATAAGAGTATTTCGTCATATTTGACCGATAATAATAATAGAACCGGGATGATGAAAAGGTAACATCGTCGTATTCGGACCATAATAATATGTTCATTATTTAAAATTCGTTTACTCGGTTTGTCGTCTTCGCTGGGGTCCTTGTCCGGCAAGTATTTGTCCACGTACTTGTCGGCCACGCTCAAAGCGTCGTCCAACATGGTAAGCTGCTTCACGGAATCGGCCCGTTTCAGTACTGGCTCCACCTTGGCCTTGACGAAAGTCTTGGTTGTGAAATAAATCTGTGGAACAGTGTATAGATCCGGTCAGACTTGAACGGAACGCAGTGCGACAATAAATAACGTATAGACGAAAATCGCAAAATTAAAAAAATTTAATATATAATACAATACACGGGCGTATTTACTGTACACTCGTATACGTCACGTTATGTCATTTGCAGTACTTATATGTAAATGCAGTGGCGGCTCGTAAAATGATATTGTAACAATAGTTACTATTATTAACAAGTAAGAAGATGATTTAAATATTATAACAATTATTTATATTTACATTTTAAAAATTTTATTATTATCGAAAGTAAAAATTGGCAAGTTTAGTATAGGTAACCATTATTATATATATTCATCTAAGCGGTTTTATCGAGTATCGAACAGCGTTCGGCGCTAGGGCGACGTTGACAATCGCACCGCCCGCCCGTCGTAACTATTATAATAATAATAATACGATTGAAAACACAAAAACTTTCGGTGTAAGGAAATTCGGTAATAATGCGGTCGCCGGAGCGATACGATTCAATCGCCCGACATGCATGTATTTATCTTGTTCGTGACGCGTGCACGTGTCTATATATTTCTTTATTGTTTATTTAATTTATTCTTTTATTATTGGTGTATATTACATTATTATAATATAGACTATAGTGGATAAAAATTCAGTATCATTCAGAACATTTCATCGCTTCATACAGAAAATTGAAATAAAACAACTAGGAAGACCCGTGTTTAGTGAAATTAAAGATGGACGCTTAAAATATTTTGAATATAAAATAGTTATATAATTTTTATTATTTTGTAATTTTCGGTTTTTGTAAAACGTATTTGTATTTTTGTTTTTCCATATGGTATTAATTTTGGTTTAGTAAATATCTTAGTATTAGTCTTATCTAATATATATATATATATATAATATCTTAGTATTTTCAAAAATGAATTACTTTTAATCGCTCTTCCACTTTCAAAGCCCACGAGCCGCCACTGTATAAATGTATTTTTTAGGTTTTTTTTTTTCATTATAAATGAATATTTATAATATTATTGTCCGAATAAATCATATTATATAAGTAATAAATGATTATCATTATAATTTATGCGTTCATCGTTGGTTTCGACTTTCAATTAAACATAAATATTTATATAGATTTATAGATATAGGTAATATATTATATTATAATACCTATACTATATTTATGTAGTCCATTCGGTCATATTTTCGTAATATACATTATTTTTCTAGGCAAGACGATTCTGGCGTGTCTGTGTACCTATATATATATATAATGTGTATGTTTATCTAAAAGCATTGAATATATGAGTAAGGTACCTATAGGTTAATATACATAATCATATATAGTTTATCTCAGAAGGCATAGTTCGAAAAATCACCTTATATATTATCCTGAAAATTATCCAATTACATAACAATGCAACGGGGCATAGGTACACAATATGCTAAAGTGTAGGTATAATTAATTATCATGTATAGGATTGAATTATCAAATTTATGATGCGTATATATACGGTACATATATTATAATGGTTTTTTTAAACCATTATTACTATCATAACGACTATTGACTATATGTATAATATGATATAATATTATAATAATATATAGAACGAGCAAATAAATAAAAATTAAAAATCATTTTTTGCATATATTTATTTTCAAAAGTACCAATAGCTAAGTTCTTTTACCGTCTTTTATGCAAGCATAAATATCTAATCGTTAAAAATTATTTTAATTACGTCTTACTAATCATTTGGCTCCTATCTAGACCTAAATTTACCTACTGTTTAGTTCTATGCGTTTATATTTTATAGTATCACGTGGGAAAATTTCAAGTACATATAGGTGTACACCATCCTAGGTAGGATAAGACTTTCTTTTCATGCACAGTTCTCTATTAAAGACCAAATTCAATCAGCTCTGTTTACACCAGATGTATCACACTATACAAATACAATATACGTATTGTTATACTTGTTACTATACTATACCTGTCTACCTATACCGAGTAGTAGCGATCAAGTTAGCCTTGATGCAGTGTCTTAATATAATCTTTTTTATATTTTGTATTTTTTTGTCAAAAAAAGTATATAAGTAAATAAGTATGTGTATAAATATAATAAGCATATCAAAAATTCAAATATTCCAAAGTGTCCAAAGATAAAAAATTTCATTTAGTTCAAAGAAAATCGTTAACATTCTCACTCAGTTTGTTTTATGATTAATATTAAAATTAGGTATGTATTTTTTCAATATTGGTATTAAAATACTAAATAATATGATACCTACATGATTTTTGGAGTCATAAATAAGTATAGATTATAATTTATAGGTAGTATCTATATGTATATTATATATGTATAATGTATATACTATATAGATACTATTGTACTAATGAAGTCATGACAACAATTATTACGGTATTATTATATTAAACAAATTTTATCATTACAACTATGAACTATTGTACTCATATTATTATGTAACCTATATATTATAAAGCTATATAATAAATAGATGATTCAAACACCATTTTCTTTTTACATTAGTGATGAAATTTCATTGTATTGTATACAAGAATAATACCTAACCATAAAAATAATAATTGTAAATATTAATATTTATATTAAAGTAGTGAACTATTTTTAAACATTTCATTTTCAGTCTAGAAAAGTAAAAATGTACCTATCAATTTAATGATTTCAAGAGTTAATTGATTTATATTTGGATACGATGACCTGTATATGTGTATATCGTCATTAATTAATAGAGCATAATCTATATAATTATGATATGATATATTATTTTAATTTTTTTTTCGATAAATTTAATTAAAAAAAAAAAATAAAAATTATAATTGAATTAAAAAAGAACTTTAAATTAAATTAATAATATAGCTATAGCCTAATAACTGTACTATTTTTATTATATTGGTTTTATTTATTTTATTAATATTATTTTTATTATACTCGTAAGTTTTCGTCTCATTAATAACGAAATTTAAAATACAAAATACAAAATCCGATTTTACTATGTATTTTGTATGTATCATTAATGAAATAACGGTGTATGTATAGGATAATTAGTTGGTACTAAAGTTCCTATACGGATCGTGTTTTTTTAGCCCAAATTTCTCGACTCCTATTCATGAATTATCGACCAGGCCCGAGAACTTTCCATAAAATCCCAGTCCAGCCAGACCTGAGTGTTTATCATAAAGCCGCAGAAACCGCCTGTCCGAATAATGATAACTCTCAAACATTTCCCAATCAAAAAAATTATCGAAGAATTCTATATGAACATATTTTAGTTATTTCTGAATGTTTTCAGTTATTTATCGTTTAGAATAAAGCTCTGGCCAAATTAAATTAAAATAACATGGTGTAGATACCGATTCTTCTATAAATACTCGAAGATCACAATCGATAAATTACAATTCAGCAGAGAACTGGGTAAAAAATTGATTGAAATTACAAAATCTTAAATTTATCATATAAACAATAAAATGCACTTCTCAGTTCGCACGTTGTGTAGGATAATGATGAATTTGAAAGCAATGATAAATCATTTCTTTCTAAAAAAAAAAACGATTCTGAGCAAAGCTCTTGGTGAAAATTTCAAGCTTATTGATCTATTATTTTCTCAAAATTCGAACACATTTCATACCAAAATAATACATATTTTCGAAAAAAATCAAATGGCTATTATAAATTATTGTATCCACCGATTTTTAAATTTTTTTTATGTATATAGCTAGAATGACATAATTTTAATACTGTATTAAATTATCAGGTCTTAAAACCTAAAATTAAGCCTATTAGGAATTAGATATCTCAAATTTGAATATTGCTATAAATAGCCTAAAACTCGGAAAACATTTTCGACATTTTTTTTATTAATATTTTACGTAGGTATATACGTTTGTGGTGAAAATTTCAAGCGTCTAGCATTAATATTTTCGGAGTTATGAAGAATTTTACCACAATCGTGGTTACTGATTTTTATGCTAATTTTTTGATAGTTTTTTTCTTACGCTTTATCGAAAAATTAAAAATCGAAAAATGACTTCTCTAAAGCACCAAATAAATGCAATTTGCTACCAGAAAATGGTGCTACTTATAATTAATGATTGGAGTTTTTCTTCTTATAGAATTTTTCGTTACAGACAAAAAATTAAATAAACACATCGTAAAACTAATGCATTCCTCGTTCCGCTCAGAATCTAATATTAACTTGTCGTGTTTAGATAGGAATGTAGGATGTTATTATATCGAATAAAGTGTGATTGTGTGACTACCGTTTTTTGGGTGGAATTTGATCCAGTAGGGCGTAACTATAGGGGTAGGGGGGGGAGCAATTTCTGCCAAATCGTATTGTCAGTTGGCAAAATCGTGTTAAGGGTCATGCCCATAGTGAGGGGAGAGTCTCGTCTCAGTAATGGTAAATAGGTTGATGATATGTTTTTATTTCCTTGCTTATTTACGTTTTTAAGGAAAATAAACTCTGCAGTCGGCTAAATCGATTGTGTCAGTCGGATCAATTGTCAAATTGTTAAAAGGTATGACCTTTTTTTTTGCTCATTCAAAATAAAGTTCAATCAGTTGGCCAAATTAAACACACCGTAGATGGCTTATAGCCGAGGCCTCCAAATATTTTAGAATTGGCCGACTACATTTTTAAAACTTCAGTGCCACTGCTGTACAGTGTACAATGTACTTATATTAGAAGAGAAATTAATGATTTTCAATAAAGCCTAAAATATCAATAATATAGATTTTAGATAAGCCCCCGTTAATATGTACTAGTAGATACACCTAGCCACCTAGGCATCTATATCTAGTATAGTATTGTAACTAAGATTAATTTTAATTTGAAAACAACTTTAATATTTTTAACTCTATATAGAGTTAAAATACTATAATAACCGAGAACCTGCATTTCGGATATACGGTCATTTAAAATAAACTTTAAATCATTTTAAGCTACTTCATTAATCACCTATAATTTTAAATTTACAACACATTATGAGTTTTTATTTAGCTATTTAGGAATAGTATACTTTTAAAAGCTATAATCAAAAGATTGGTAAGTTTGATTTAAAAAAAAATCTTAATATTTTTTTATAGTTTTTAATTTTTTGAAATTCCATTTTGTTTTTACATTTTATGATTACTGATTACTGATAATAATAACCGAAGAGTAAATATATTATTGTATTATCTGCACGTGATCATTAAAAATTTTAAAAAGCGATAAAAATACATAAAGTTAAGAAAAGTAATTTAAATACTTTTATGATTTTTTTTTCATGTTAAGTCTAATAATTAGCTTATTACTATATTATATATTATCTAATATAAAATATTATACACATAAGTAATTACTAAGTTTTTACTTTGTCTATAAAGTAGATATACCTATATTATGTGCGGAGCCAAGGAGAGAAAAGGTGGCGTGCACCCTCTCCAAATTCCAAATATAATCCTATTGTATAATATATATGTAATACATCTATTGGCTAATATTATCGAAAAATAATATATAAAAACAAAATGAATATTTTATATTATGTTATTTTTTATAGTAGGTACCTACTGTTCTTTTTCTTTTTATTCGAGTATCAAATTTTTTTGAATTTCTTAACTTTAAATATACATATTTAATATCATCGGTTTTATTTTATTTAATTAATAAATAAAATATAAAATTATTACTTTTATTTTACTTACGTAGATACTATAAAATGGAACATAATACAATATATGTACCTTTCTATAGGTTATAGGTAGGTATATCTAGGTATTTATTATACATAATATGTTCGATTATAAAATATACATTAGGTAATTATAAAAAAAGCCAGGGAATCACTTTACACGTTGGGTAGGATATATGTAGGGGAAGTCTGTGCATTGTCGCTTCAGTCCTGGGACAGGATGAAGTTTATTATTTTAGATTTGAATGCAATAATAAATCATTGCATTCGATACACACGATTCTGAGCGGAGCTTCGGTATAATATTATTTAAAAAAAATTGGTGATCATGATAATTTTATTTGTTATATTAAAAATTGACTTTCATTTTACACCGTATAAAAGGCAGTTTTAAATGTGACGCCTGGCCCAAGTGAATTTTTTTCTAAAACCTATACATAACTTTTACACCGTATAAAAGTTAGTTTAAAATGTAACACACTGTATAACATTAACAAAGTTGTTTTTTAAACCCTTTACTTTATATAATATGGCAATATATAATGAAAAAAATGTCAGTATACATCATTGTATAATGTACAAGTATATGTATACGGTGTAAGTAAGTTATACATCTACACCGTATGGTAGGTAGTCTGTAGGTATAGATAATATAATTGGAAGTTTTTCCCAACGGAAACTACTGGGAAATTCGAAAAATGCTATGTATAGGGTACCATCTACAGTCGATTTCATATCAATATCACACTATCGCCAAAGATCCTCCTCGGCTCCTTCTGGTAGTAAATTTGTTAACAGAGAAAAAATAATATAATAACAAATATCATTGTAAAACCGTCGGAGCTCCCTCGCTCCGCTCAGAATCTAAAATTTAAATTTAATGGCATCTAACATTTCGAAACGCTTGCACTAAACTTTTATTGCAATAAATTGTGTTAATGTTTCGCTTATTTTATATTTTTCGTATTCTTAAACGTGTTCAAATGAAAGTTTTGGAATTACTATACACAATAGGTACAAGTAAACATTTGAAATATAGGTACGTTGTAAAAAAAAAAAAATACCCCAAATACTGTAAAAGTATTTAAATACACAATTACACAAATAATACTGCGTATGTATATACATTATATAATATACTACCGCTGAATATAATAATAATAATAATAATAATAATAATAATGACCAAATCGCTCACCTCTTCCGGAGTGTAAGTGACAATCGGAATGTTGTATTCGACCACGTCCAAGGATTTGCACATCAGATCGTCAATTCTGTTGATCGGGTCTTCGAATTTGATCACGAACGGGACGGACAGGTCAACGACGCTCAACACGGTCTTCTCTGCGTTGTTCAAGCTATATTCGATGATTCTGTTCGACGTCTGCACGCATAAATATAAAATCGAGAAATATAATATAATTGGGTAACACGGGGAAGAGCGTATACGTAATATATATATATATATCTAGTGTAGTTTTTCTGAAAAAAATCCCACCCCACCCCCCAAAAAAAAAAAAAAAAAAAAAAAAAAAACAAAAAAAAAAAAAAAAAAAAAAAAAAAAATAAACA
>JAIPRL010006200.1:0-11947 GCA_025469235.1 Pemphigus obesinymphae | reverse complement strand
TAGTTATTATATATATATATCTTTTTTATTTTTTATTAAAAAAATCCCACCCCACCCCCAAAAAAAAAAAAAAAAAAAACAAAAAACAAACAAAAAAACAAAACAATAAACAAAAAATAATAACGATTCGATTTACACGACCGTGTGATAACGTACCTTGACTCTGACGTAAACGTCCGTTGCCGTGTTGACGCCGGACAAGACTACCGGCAGTTTCATAATCCTTTGAATGGCCACGAAATGGGGCAAATCGCGTTTCTTGGACGACGAGGGCGCAGTGGCCGGCGTCGCGGTCGTCGCCGTCGCAGCCGTCATGGTTGGCGAGAGTATAGTATATAAATTTGAAAACCGAAGAACGGTCGTCCGTATTATTATTCTATTTACGATATAATATATATAATTATATTATATTATTGTTGTTTGTATAAACGTCAAAAAGCACAATATATATAATAATGACGTGTTTCTCCTCCGACACCGGACGATCAAATGAATCAAAAGTCTTTGAGCGATAAATTAATGTATATTACAGTATATATATATATATATATATATTTTACAATATTATATATTGTACGGATCTGAGTAATGTTACCTATATATATATATTATATACCCGTACGTATATGATTATAAACTGTATATACCGCGGTGACCTTTTCCGGGTTATCATGCGACGACTCCGGAACATTGGTGTACGAAAAAAGTGCCGTAACATCGTGATATACACCTATATACAGTGGTGGGTTTGAGGAGGGACGCAGGGGGACGGAGCTACTCTACATTTTTTTCATGTTCAACAGCGTACCATGCACTTAATTTATTCATCAGGGAACGCAAGGGACGCGCAGTGTTTGTTTTAATTTTTATTTAACATTTTTAAAAATTATAATTTTTTTTGGAAAAATCGTGAATATACGAAAATAAATGTTTTTTTTTTTTTTTTGTCCTTATCACATAATAAGTTTTAGATAAAAAAACATGATATAAAATGTTGAATAAGTGATCTTATTATTAAATCATATTGGCGTATCGTATAGGTAATAAATAATCTTCATTATCCGTGAATGGCTAGAGCCTAAAAGGCTGGCGAAATCAATGCGACGCCAATAAACTTCATTTCGGTGTATACATTGTCAACTCCCTTGATTATTCGTTTAAAAGGAAAAGTGTTAAATCATTTTATAAGAGGAATGCTTAAACTATGCTATCTTGAAAATATGTAACCCAACAATAATGTAAAAAATTTTGCGTTTTTCTATTCTATCCATGTTATATAATAATCTAAAATGTTTTTAAAAATGTCCCCTGGTTAAGAAACTTTAGATAGGTGGTGTGGGGAACGAAGTCCTCCACGGCTTACTTTTCCTTTAATGATGTGTCCCGGAACGCAGATTTTTTAACTAAGCTCAGAGTCCGTCCTTATTTTTATTTCCAATTCAATACCACTGCCTATATATTATATATTATATACTCTATAATGATAACGTATGTTGTACACAAAATATGAATATCGTCTATATATTTAAAACGTTGTGTCGGAGACCGTCAGGTCGGACTGTATTATATTGCATATAGTATATCTGTATTGAAAAAAAATATATATATCGATAGGAAAACGAATTTTTTCATTTAAAGGTATAATTACAGAAATGATAATAAATAATATAGTATTTAGAAGTGTATATAATATATTATAATCGACGGCTTACCGTAAATCCTGCGGATATTATATGGATACGACGCGCATAGCACCGGCCGGGTCGATATATAGGTACACTATATATACCTATTTGTGCGAGGTCGGCAGAGTAATGTTGCCCATTTATTGTTCCAAAAAAGTCGATACGTAAGAAAAAATCATCGACGAACCGTCGTCGAAATACTTTTTTCGTAACGGTAAATGAGCGAAAAAAAAAAAGAAGTCGTCAACTTTTTTTTCGTACCGTCTGGACTTGATTTTATTTCATTTATTTCTCGAGTGAGGGGTGACCTTCCCCTGAACCTCCTTATTTTCCGGCCCTGCAGCACTGCAGCACTGGGAATACAATAATGTATTAATAAATAAACGTCACGGATTATATGATAGGTATATAGCTGGAATGGTGGTTCTATAAAGACTTCGATCGACTATCGTGACCAAATAAAGAGGTATATGCGACGTCTGCAACAATTTCATTTTGATGATTTTCTGCGCAAATACGGCGTATGCCATGCTCCACTTCTCATTATAGTCGAAAAATGATCACGAGATACTTCAAACAATCTGAATTAGTATATTACAATATTATAGATTAAATAACCTCGACAAGAAAATTATGGACACACATATACGTGTATAAAAGATAAACGTAAGAAACCAACATTTATAAACTAATATTTTATTTATTTATATTAAATTTAAGTATACGTAATAATATCATGTTTGTTAATATTCACTCTATGCGGTAATAAGTATATACGGTTAATTGATAATAAATGTACCGATAAGGAACAAGACGGCAGCCATTTTATGCGTATCAAAAAGTTGCTGACATACCTCTTTATTTTCTCATGGATCGACTGAAAAATAAAACGCGGAATGTTGCGTCTTGTATACGGTATATTGTGTAAAGCGATACCGTACTTTATATGTCTATGCCATAATATATTGTATTTGGCGAAGTATAGCAATAATTATTAAAATAATAATAATGATAAAATACATGTAAAGCAAAACGTGTAGTATAATATAAATTATTGCAGTTTGACAATAATTTCACGAAAACATGGCCGGAAATATGAAAATACGACGACTATTGACGTAATATATACGAAGTTTTCATTAATATATAATGTCTCCTATATAATAATATCAGATACCTATAAATAATGTAATTATTGATACAATGATATAGCTGCAAACATACAAAGTCAATATACAATTTCGACTTTAATACGGAAAAGGCATTCCTTTAGAAGCAGACAGCAAAAGAAAACATAATGTCCAGAAAGTAAAATACCAGCTATATGATACGACGTTCTAATAATAGTTTGTAGGAAAATATACGGTCTGATTGACGACATTTATATAATAATTATTTTTGAATAATATTATATAGACGTTAATTTTCCGGCCTGAATGAGAATTCTATCGGTTATCGATGTATACCGTACCGGTTTATCGATTTTACATTTTGAGCTAAGCGAAAAATGTACATATAGGTATATATATATAATGATATTATGACAGCAAATTATACCTATAGTTGGTAACAGCTACGCTAAATATTATTAGTTTTTTTTCATCATCGGTAGTTTTCTTAAGCGTGAATAAACATTTCATTTACAAATGAAGGGAAAATCACAAACTAAAAAAAAAAATTTGTCATTTAATTTAAATTATATTATTCTTCTTTTTTTTTTTTTTTTTTTTTTTTTTTTTATAACAATATTATAGCAAACTGCGCTCAGAATCGTCTTTTTATCTATATAATAAAGTAATTATTTATCTTTGCTTTGAAATTTAAAATAATAATACACTATCTTGTTCGAGAACCGAAGGGACGATGAACCGACGACTTCCACCATTTGTAACTGTATGATTTTTTTTTTTAAAATGTGGGTTTCAATCAATTACAACCGGTTTTCGAAAAACCAGAAGAAAAATGAAAAATAAGAAAAAGGAAATTAAAATGATAAATGGACAATCTCCCTAAAAATATAATATATAATACTTGATGTTATCGTGTTAAGGGACCACACGCTTACATAGGTACTAATTTTAATGGCATTAAGACACGTTCACGCTTTCTAAGTATAAAAGTGCAAAAGTAGTTTTTCATTATAGAAATATTGAAATATGAAAGATTTAGTATTTTACTATGTCGGAGTGTACATTTTATTTTTAGTTCAACAAAGTTTTTTAATTCTAAATTTTTTTTTTAATTCAATCTTTTCATCACAGATTTACGTGCGTTAGAATATACATATATCAAAATGAACTTGACACTCGGATATAGTTTAAGTTCTCATAATATTATATGTAATACAATTATGTATTATTATATCGATACTTGATCAAACTATGTTCAGATTATCATAAAACAAAAAATAACAATATTTAATTTTCATATTTTATAATTTAAGTCAAGATTGTCTAAACCCTACACACCTTTATTGTTACACACTTACACCACCAATGTTTAAAATGTTATTTTTAAGGTGAGATTTTAACAAAATTTTTAGGCAGATTAATATATAAAAATTGAAAAAGTTTTAATTCAGGGGCGTAATTTAGAGGGGTTAAAGACTATACCTACTTTTTCAGAGTTCTTTTTTATATGTGTCAATGGTACGCGTTAAATATTATTATAATTGTGCCGATATTTTAAAATATTAAAAAATAATCAGGCCCTCGCGTTACCCACAACGGACTATTGGTTATTTCACCACCTATATATATATATATATATGTAGTTATAGTATGTCAGACCATATTATGGTTGTATATGGCCTGATGTAACGAAAAAAGTGCCCCGCTCAGCTATAATATTTTTTCGAATACTTTAGGCACATTTTCTTTTTTATGTATAATTTTTATATAATAATAATAATACTTATTTTTATTTTTATAAGAGAATTTCATTTTTTTTTTTTAATTAATTAATTTTAGTTTCTGTGCGTATTTTTCTGTGTGAGCAAATTTTCGACCAGAAGGAGCCGAAGAAGAGCTTTATTGGCGTTGACATGACATCGATAGGATATTGGTTCTAGATGGTACCCTATATGACTATATGTAGCACTTTTACATATAAATATATATACATATAAACCCGGAGTTTCGTCGCAAATCTGATCGTCAAATCCCTGGACTTTTGCATTTTCCCTCCACATTTTTCAGTATTATTTTGTATTTAACGATAGAAAAACTTGATCTTTTTCATGTTATAAAAAACGTTCTAGAATTTGTGACTATTACGATGGTTCATTAAATAATTATTGATAACTATATATTTATACATATTTTATTCGTAACAATGACATATGACAATAATTATTATAAATATTTTTTTATATTTTATTTAACTCACTAACTATTTTGACATAAACATAATTATTATTATTATTATTATTAAGTATATTTATACCTACCATTTATTAAATTTTTATATACCTACCTGCTATATATATTTTTTTTTTCTTAAGAAATGATAATTATTAAATATGCACAATAAATTTTAAAATACAAAATTAAAAATTGTAGTTACAAATCATTACAAATAAGTTGCAAAAAAATGAAATTGATTCGATGTCCATAGGACAATATTATTTAACTTATCGGATGTCAGAACGATGTCCGTTCCAAACTCAAAATTAGATTTTCTAATTAAATTATTAAGTTACCAATTTCAAATTTATGTTGAAAAATCATTACAAATTAGTTATAAAAATTATAAATTGGTCCGAGGACGATAGAACAATTATTTAACTTTTTGGGTATCAGGATGACGTCGTTCCAGTACCAGAATTCAAAATTGGATTTTCCGGTCAGGGTATTAGGGTATAAATGTCAAATTTATGGTTAGAAATATGTTCACCCAACGAGTGTGTTGAAGTGCCTCCACCCCCTATTGATTAGCTTTATAAATTTGAAATATATTTCAAATATAGTTTAGTCTTAATTAATCGCCGATATCGAAATTTATTAATATATGATAAGTCGTTTATTGTAAATAATAAAAAAAATTTTTTTCAGATGATGAATATTTCAGAACGAGTATGCCAAATTTATAAAAAAAAGTCTGCGTAGTGGGTAATAATTTATTATGAATTTATCGATATAAATCCGATTGATAATATTATAATATAAATAGGAATAGATACAATTTTATTCAAATATGAAGGAATTGTATATTATTAGGGACCTATTACCTACTAAAAATATTTTATAGTTTAAAAACTTTTTTTTTTTTTACTAAAAACAAATTTTAGACGTATCTATTATATATGTACCCATTTATGAGCATAGGTATTTTTTAATACCTATATAAATATAATAATATTGTATACACGACTTTTTTTATTCATTAAATTTTCAAAACGGATTAAATGTATTAAGATTAATGACTTGTCGGCTAAAATGTTATTTTATTTGCTGATGTGTTAATTATATTTCAATAAACATTAAACAAATCACATTACAGTATACAATTGTGAAATTAATAGGCTTCACCTATTGATATACATCTAAGAAATGTTGGTACCTATATAAAAAAAACAATATACATAATATATTATGGTCAATTAATAACAGGAAGTATGTGTTTAGAAGACCTTTAAAACTTAAATTAAAGGTTAACATAAAAATGCTGTACATCTAAACATTCGTGTAGCAGGTGATCTATATATACAGATAGATCATTAGAAAATTCCAAAATAAATTATGTATATATAACAATTTTGAATCATACAGCTATATAATCACTGATTGTAAGGTTACCATACGTCCCAGTTTAGCCGGGACTGTATCGATTTTGGCTTTTGAGCATAGTATCCCGGTATTTCGAAAAAAATTTTCAGGACGGCCAATTGTCCAGGAATCTAACTTCAATATTTAGTATTCACATTTATTTTCAATTTTTACTAGAGAAAAACGTTTTTGAAAATTATATAACTATTTTTAAAACGGTCGATTGACAAAAGTATACATAATATATGTATATCTATTTTAGTATTTTCACATAGGTAAGCTAGGGTATTATATACACACACACACTTACTTTAAAATATGTAGTATTATTACTTGGAATTATACCAAAGAAATTTTGACAACTTTTATAAATTATTATAATATAATATTTATAATATTAATATCGACAAAAATTATTTAAAGAACAAAATGTCAAATGCAAAAACGAAGACCATTGCAAGTTATCTCTTATCAGTTTTTATATATTTTAATGAACTTAATATAAAAGCAATATAGATGGTCATCGAACTTTCTTGTTTTTAGCCCGATTCAAGTACAGTAATAAAAGACGTACGTCTCGCCAGCCCCCCTCCCACTTTGGAATTTTGGAAATAATATCAGTCTATCAATTTCTATGCAATTCGTATGCATTTTTATGACAAATTTTAAAATTTGTACGACAACCCATTACCCGTTATAATAAAAATAAGATGGAGGGGCTGATGAGACTTTTCACAAGCCCGCCATATTAGAATTTAATTTTTCACTATCGTTTTGTACCATCTATTCGTATGAATTTGTATGATAGAAATAAATTTTGAAAAATTCAATTTTAAGTATGGGGAGGGGAGAGGCTGGCGAGACGTCTCGCCAGTCCCCCATATTCGAATTCAAACATTTTTTTTACACTATCGTATTATATTCTATTTGTATGAGTTTGTATGATAACATTCAGAATTTGTACTACAACCCATTCACTATAACAAAAATAAGATGAAGTGGATGGTGAGACGTCTCACACACCCTCCCCCCACACCCCATATTCGAATTTCGAATTTTTTTTCACTATCGTTTTATATTAATTTCGTATAAATTCGTATGATAAAATTCAGAATTCGTACGGCAACCCTGTAATCCGGTCAGTAGGGAGTCGAATTAGCACTTCCCTCAACGAGTAGGATTCTGGTAGTTGATATATTAAATATGAAAGCAATGATAACTAATTTTTCTTTCGATAAAATGATTCCGAGCAAAGCTTAATGAAAGATAACAAAAAAAAAAAAATTTGCGAAGCTAAAAGTGTAACAAAAATAAATTATACCTACTTATTTATTTAAGAGTATCAAAAATTTAGTTGAATTTTTACATATTTAAGATAATGTTGGCTGATATGCAATATCAATAATAAAAAAAAAAAAAAACTACGCTGGCTGACTAGAATAAGGTAGTATAATAGAAGTGGGTAGTTAGGCGAAAAATATTTAAACAAACAAAATGTGTGTGTGTCTATTGTTTTTAATTTTCGTTAAAATTGTTCAATGCTATTCTGAGTTTTTTCTTGTATACTTTTAAGTGTTTTCATAAATCGATTTAACAGTTTACAATGATAATATAGGTATCGTTCTTTAAATAATTGTTCGTTAAACACCTATAACATTTTTATTCAGCATTAATTACTCAAAAAAAAAAAAAAAAAAGATGGAAGGCGGTGTTAACGAGGTCGTAGACGAACCTGCAGTACATCATGAATGCAGAATATTTGCAGATGTCCGAATGGACTGGAGAGACGTCAGTGCACGGAATTGTTTTTGAAAGCTCGGGACATAGAGAGATGAAGTATACTGTGACAACCAATGTCCACCGAGGATATTATATTGTCACACGAAGAAAAAGTTCAACAAAAACCTGTATGATTCAACGGGAAATTTATCACGGTGATCCTATTCCATTTATATTATATATTATATAGTTATCAGTGCCGCAAATATTAAATGTGAGACCCGTGTGCGAGGGACAATTTTGAGGCATTTTTACCCGAAAGTATATAGGTCACAACCGTTTTCATATTATTACTGATATTACATAGATACTTTTTAATAATAGAAAATTTTTTACTATACCTATGTATATAGAATAAAATTGCACAACACGTTTCGTAATTAATAATAAAGCACAAAAGTTCTATACGCTGGTAACTATTATTATAGTCGCATCTCACAGGTATTTTCATGAGTCCCATTTATGATAAACATATTATCTATTTTATTTAAACAGTCGTTTGTTAAATTTTAAATTATTGTAAATTTTTTACAATATGGCGTATCTATACTTATACAAATATACGGTATATTTAATACAAAATACAAATTGTGTAGGAAAAAAAAATATCGAATATTGTATTCGATTCTGATCTAGGATATATGGAAAAACATGTTTTTTTTTTTCAATTTTCAGCTATACATAAAAATAATTATTGATTTAGAGATTTTCAACCCCTAAAGGCTATAAGGAATAATTTTGGAATTTATAATTAGAATTAAAAATGTAATATATTTCTTATAATTACGATTTTTTTAGTATATTTCGATTAATCGTATACGTTACTATACCAATTATATTAAATAATCTCGAAAAACGTTAGTATTCACTTCATTGGGTAGGTGTCAAGTAGGAGTTTTTAAGTAGGTAAAGAGTTTTTTTGAGTTAGTATTTTAAAGCGGTCATTTTTAGATTTTTTCAAGTAATTTCTTCAGCGTGACCATAAATGGTCAAAATTTTTTTATTTAAATTAGAAATTTAAGTCAGAAATTTAAAATATATACCAAATTTTTACTATATATTTATGTGGTACAATTTCAAAACTTTTTGACCAGTCATTTTTATAAACATTTTGAAATTTGATATTTTTTTATGTAATTGATATAATTGATTGTTTATTTCAATCTAAAATAACGAAGAAAAATGCCTCGATTGATATCCCCTTTTCAAAATTCAGATATTAAATACGACTTTCCAAAGTTCCACAATTTGATCCCGCTTTTAGGCGGAAATATCGTTATTACATAACGATAGTAAGAGAAGAGGTACCGCGAGTACGGAGCTATTTTTAGATAAATTTTAAAATAAATATCTATAAATTGTTAAATTTCCCCCACTCCTAAAATTTCGTAAAATTTAATACATATATTCTTTACAAGAATGGGAACTTTCTACTACATCGTCGAACCCAACTATAATAGTATATTACCAAAAAAATTAATCCAGGACCTATCTATAGTTAACAACCGTACACATATATTTGAGTCCAGCTGTTAACCGGCAATCGTTGCTTATAATAAAAATATTGGTTTAAAATCAAGAATACGTAATTACTAATTTATGATGAAATAATAAATCACATACTTAATGTTGTCATCTTAATAAAAGTTAGAAGTTTTTCATTTAAAAAAAGTTAAAAGGATTCTATACATCTGAATTCTCGATAATGAATCTCGATTTGAAGGCCCTTGAGAGTCGAAGGGGCCCGTGTGTACAACACACACTTTGCACACCCAATTGTTGCGGCACTGATAAGTGATAGATATTTTAGTTAAGATGAGCTAAACATTAAGTAAAACAAGTTTAATTTAGCCGAAGTATTTATAATAGGTACGTAGTTGCTATAAATATTATCGGTTACCTATAGTAACATTTATGAGTAGAGAACGGACTTTAATCTAACTTATAACTTTTTATCTAATATTAATAATCTCATTTTGGTTAGATATAAATCTATTTCAAGAATTTTTCATTAAATTGGTACTAATTTAATTTTACTAATTTTTAAATATTTGAGTATAAATATATTTTTTTTTTTTCATTAAGCACCTAACTATTTCTTTTTTTCGATCATTTTTTTTTTTTTTCAATTGATTTTCCATGTTTCACTTTTTCTTATCAATTATTTAACACTCTTCGACAACGATAGTTATTATCGATGTTATCTAAATTAACTTCACGTGTCTATACCAGGCATAGACTTATAAAGAATATCTTTAATATCTTTATAAGTCTATGATACCAGGGTTCCACCACACGTCCATGTAGGTTTTTATTTCATTTTAATTGTTCTGCGTAGAGTATACATTTATACCGTCATCTACTCGTCAACCGACTTTAATTTTGTGTAGACATAGACATAGTCAATAATTTTTTCTGAATTAAATTTTTCTTAATGAAAAATTTTGTTGCATATTTTGAATTTATTATTACAATAAAGCCTGTTTCCTATTTATAAGTATAAATTAGATTATTGACATTAGTATTTATAAATATTTGTAAATTTAGTATTTATAGATGAATTCGGGCCAAAGTTTAAAAGTTTTATTTTTATTTATTTTTACCAATTTACAAATTACATAAAAAAATTACACATTACAATATTTATTACATAATGATTTATACATTATTGTAACTAGTAAGCTATGGTTGAGTTGGAAGTTTGTCACCTAAATTAGTATGATAATATATAATACCTATTTATTAACTATTATTTATAATAATTAATATTTAATATACTAGTGAAATACTAGTTTATGATCAATACTTTTATTTGTATAATATACTATAACATTGTATGTTTTATACATTTTGTAATAATATTATTGTTTGCTGTCAGATGATATTTTATGCAAACATTTGATTGTACATTTCTTGTATAGTAAATTTACAAATCGTGCAATAACTGTTTTGTAATTTATTCTTGTAGATCCATTTTAATTATTTTTATCATTTTTATATAGATAGATTTTATCTTTTTTTTTTTTTCTTATTTGAACAGACTTCGTAATGTTTAAAGGAATAAATAATTTTAAATGATTAAATGGAAGAAATCATTTTTTTAAGTAATATAATTTTGGCATAACTTTCGTAGATAAATGTACCATTTAATATTTTGATCAAAAATTTGATTTATATATCTCACCTTACTTATTTGTTTAATTTCGAAACAATTGAGGTTATATTAATTATTATTATAGACTATTAGTTATAAATTATTATTTTTTCAAAAAAATTAACCTGACCAATTATTATAATTGAAAAAAGCTAATAATGATAGTTTTATCAAAATCCAAAGTTATATTTTTAGAAATTAAATTTTAGACCCATGTATCGAAAAACAATATGCAAGTAGTTATCATCTGTATCAATTAATTTCCAAATTGCATACCTACACTGTTTACACACATTTATGGTCCTAAGACACTTCTTTGAAGTATTCTACAATTCGAATTATTCTAGTACATAATCGTTTAATATAACCATTTTTGTTCTGCACTTAAGTATCTGGAAAACCATTTAAGTTTTTCATTAATTATACGAAAACTTAGTAAAACTTACTGAAAAGCACTTTATGTATCAAATATTTTAGAAAAATCTAGAAATATTGATTATTTATATTTTTATTCCAGTACCTCCTACCTATTTAACATTTATAATATAATATATATATATATC
>JAIPRL010006199.1:0-19688 GCA_025469235.1 Pemphigus obesinymphae | reverse complement strand
ACTACATAACTCTTCCTCCAAGCTTCTGGAATTTTTCCTTCTACTAGTATCTTATTAAAGAACTTTGTCAGCCATTGTATACCTAAACTTCCTAATACTATATAATTATATATATATATAATGTATATACCTGAGTATATGTTTTATGTATGTAGTTAGTTGAAACAATAAATTAAATAATGTATACATTTGTCTTTAGATTTTATAGTTTTAAAATATTTATTTTTATATAATTTATGAGTACTTTTTTGTTCATATGAAAATGTATATATAATTATATAATATAACTAATTGCTCAAACAATAATATATATACCATCATAATATTTGATTCATAAATCATTTATATTGAAATTAATTAGTTTGGATGTCTTGTAGGTTACTGTTATAACCAGTGCGGTTCATCTTGACCACTGGCTAATGTCACACGTTAAAGGCCGGAAAACTTGTGTATAATACAGTTAATAATAAAGTTTGAAGCCGTGGGTTTCGCCAGTCTGGAAAAATATACAACTAAATGTGGGCGACAGGGCTTGAATATACAGAGTGTCTCACAAAGATCTGTCAAATGCAATGACTTTTGTTCTGTTATATACTTTTAAGTTTTTTTCTTTTGTATTAATTATTAGAACTCTGCGTTACAATTCTTATATTTCAGATCTTTTTTTTTATGATCGAAGATGGTCATTTTGTAAATTAATTTTTAAAAAAAAATTTAGTGTTAGAAATGTTTCTATAGTTTTTCGAAGTTTACTAAAATTTCAATAATCTTCATTAATGATAAATAGCCGCTAGGTACTAAATGATATAAATAAATTTTTGCAAGAAAAAATATTCCTAGTATTATATATTCATAATATTTTTATCAATTGAATCATATCAAATTTTAGGTATTTATAATATATATATATATATACAAATAAATACTCAGTTTCTACAAAATAATTTATTTTTATTTAGCAAATACGTATTTGTTAAATAAAAACAAATTTTTTTGTAGAAACTGGGTATTTTTTTATATATATAAATAATTCTACAAGTAACTCAACATTAAAATATTTATCATATTTTATATCGCTGTAATAATGATTAGCAAGAAATAAATTAAAATTTTAACAAACTTAAATAATAAATAAATAATGAAAAAAACTTAAAAATATACAACAGAACAAATCTTATTGCATTTTTCAGATCTTCATTGGGACACTGTATACTTTAAGCATATTGTCAAACCCCTGTAATTTTAAGAATGTACTGGTCGAAAGTGGTCAAGATGAACCGCTTGTGTTAATTACTTATTAGGGTTTCAAACTTTACACATTTTGTCAAAATTGGCATGTATGATAGAGAGAAAAGTATTTGACAAATTGACTTAATGTTAACATTTTCTACTAAATGATCTCTAATTGTTCTAAATGAATTTAATAAACTTGAAAAATATTTATAAATATAATTAGTTATGACATTGTTGTGTGAAAAAGTGACTTTTTAAGTTCCAAAATGTTCATGTTCTTATAAAATAATGTAGATCATCCATTTAGTTATACTATGGTAATAACAATTTTTCTTTTATTTCTGTCAAGAGTTACGCCCTGCAGATTGCAGCAATAAGCCAATAAGCCACATCACCAAAAAATCACAAATTTCAGATTCAAAAATGTTTTCCTTATTTTCCTATGAAGTATAATAAATAATTATATAGTACAAGTTTTAGAAAGATTGGAAAGATTTTTTTTAAAGTTTGTGGAATTTTTAGGTTTTTACACCAGGAACCCTTTTAACCATATTTACTTTATCAATTAGGTAAATATGACTAATGTAAATATTCATATACAATTTATAATCACATCTTATCAAATAGGTATAAAAATATAATAAGTATAAGTTAAATATGAAAAATTTTAATTAAACCTTTATAAATTTCAGTCAATTTCCGAATTTTTGGATGGCATGCCATCATTTGATGAACGCAATTTTTCCCGTTTCCAATCAAATAATGTTAAAAGCAAACGTACACCAGTTTATATATCAACAAACGATCCACCATCTGATCAAGGTTTGTATTTTATGTGTTATATTTTTGCATTTAGATTGAATTAGTGGTTACAAACAGTATTAGTCATTAATAATTCATTCTAAATACTTAAATACTTGTTTTTTATACACTATACTATTTATATCTTTATAAGAAATGGTGATGTATTGAGTCTTACTAGGTTTATTATAGATTCCATCTTTAAAGTAGATAGTTACTAATATTAATAATAGTTGTTGTAATCTCTACTAAAATATCTGTATGAAGCTGAATACATAAATATTATATAAAAGGACAAAAATAATATTTTAATCTGTAATAAATGTATATATAATTTTTATTCATAATACAGCCTATTGAATCCCACCAATAGTTGAAATATTGGGTAAAAGTATAAAAATGAATTAAAATTAAAAATATGTATCATAAATTTATATATATATACCTATATATGTATAAATAAAGTTGATATACCTAATATATTATACTGTAAAAAAATATAAAATATAAATAAAATGTTCCTAGAGTATTCAAAAAAATATAGGTAACAACTAGTTTCAACCTCATAAATCTAATTTTGCTAAGCATGTATTAGAATGTAATCATAGTATACATTTCTAAAGGATATAAAAAAATGTGTTTACAAATTATTTAAAAAAAGTTCCATTATACTTAGTCATGTATTAACCAACGTTTATTAATGTATTTAAATTTTATTTGATATATTTTTTGATTTCAGTTATTGTAAGTGACAAGACAAATTTGTTACTTCGCTTTTTACACAAATGTGAAGCACATAAAGAGGTAAATACATATTAAAATTGATTGAAATGATAATTACGATTAGGTAAGAGAAACATTTGGTGACACTGGGTAGGGAGTTGCCAGCTACTGATGGTTGTTTCTAATGTAGTGGCATGATATTTGTCACCAGTACAAAAATTTGGCTCTTAGTTAAGACAGAATATAAACTACTACAAATTGAGTATTTAATCCTTATTTTAACTTATTTTATGAAAATAAGTAACTATTAAACTATTAATTTTATATTTACATTAAATTATAATATATATAGTCTAGAAATCCTAAAATAATACCAAAAAATACCAAATAATTAAAAATTATCATTACTTGGTAAAATCCAAGAGTATTATATTATTTTTTTCATTATCTAAACATTATATTAATCAACATGCAATTATGATTCAATAGTGCAAAATTTGCATATACATAAATTAAATCGCAGTTATAAAAGCTGAAAAAGGTAACAACCAGGTGGAGGCTAAAATTGTTAAGGGGGTAATACAAGGGTGACAACATATCACCTACCTTATTTAATCTATATATAGAAGAAGCCTTAAAATAAATAAGAAAAGAAAACATTGGAGGAGTAAAGATAGGTGGAATATTTGTGCAAATGCTGCGTTTCGCGGACGATATTGCTAAAGACACGCTTAAAGAACACTACATAAAAATAAATCAAAGAAAAACCAAGATCCTTATATTTAGCAAACAGCAGATTTATGCGAACATAGTTCTAGATGGAATATTGTTGGAGACAGTTCAAAGCTTCACATACCTGGGGAGCAAAATCACAAGCGATGGGAAAAACCATACAGATAGAGTATGTAGAATAGCACAGGCCAAACAGGCCTATTATAAAAAAAGAAATCTTTTTACTTCAAACAGAATAAGTCTGGACACCAGGAAAGCACTTATAAAAAGCTTTGTGTGGAGTGTAGCTCTATATGGAGCAGAGACAATAATGAAGGCTGAAAAAGCCAAAATAGAAGCCTTTGAAGTATATTGTTGGAGAATAACGCTAAAAATATCATGGACAGAAAAGATAAAAAGTGCTAAGGTTATCAGGAGAATGAATACCCAAAAATCAATATGGAATACTCTAAGACTGAAGAGGAAAGCATGGATTGGACACGTAATAAGGAATAGTACCACAATAATTGAGGGAAAAATCGAAGGAAAACCTGGAAGAGGAAGGCCTAGAACTCCATTTCTGCAGCAGATGATGGAAGATACCGGAATAGGAACATACTGGGAGCTGAAGAGGATTATAACTTATAATTCTCTTCAGCTCCCTTATAATTTATAAGTAACAGAGATAAGTGGAGAAAAACATCATTAATCATTAAACCAATTTTAAACAAGTGCAAAATTATTATTACTATTACAAAGGCATTTTTGCAAGAACATGGATTTGTCACATACCAAAAATTCACAAATTGATTTTCCAAAACATTTTTGGATGGCACAAAACATAATTTTCAATGGCTATGTATTCTCTTCTTTTCTAAGGAAAGCCAAACCACCTGGTTGAATATATATTTTTATAAACATATTTTATAAGTTGTGTTACAACATTTTCTTTTAATTAATTACAATATAATATAATATACAATTATTATATAATCAATAATTAATCATCCCACTTTAATTATTATATTTTTCAAGAAATTTATTTCCTATAATGTTTCTATAATTGGGATAACAAAAATTAGCCGCTGGAAAATGTGTTACCAACTATTTTTTTTCTGATAAAGAGGGGCTCCCAAACTAAGACACACTTAAGGTTTGGGTCGTAGAGTCTGTGTACGTCTGGCTGGCTACGCTTTTGTATAAGTTTTTTATTATTTCCTTTTTAGGTCCGTTCTGGGTACAAATGGAATCTTTTGGCTATTGTAGTTTTATTTTAGGAGGGTTGTGGAACTTTATCATGATTTAGGCATGTATCACTAAAAACTATTTTACGTTACCCTGATGAAAATAAACCACCAGGGGCATTAGCATCAGCGGCCACTTTTCATTCTCCCAACTATAAGTAATTTAGTTAAATTTCAAATATTACAGATATATTAAATTGTAAATCCAGATATAGTTATATAGATAATAAAAATAAGATATTCAATGTGTTTCATAAGTTCCATAAAAATTAATATAAATTAATTAAAATTATTATTTCAATAGTAAATTAATTTTAATTTTGGTTTTTTCAACAATGACCAACAGTAAAATTCTAATTTATTGATATTATTATCATCAAATCAAAAATTAATAATTAGAATTATTAAAATTACCATTTTTGCTGTCCATATTAATGATTTAAGTTGTTTCAAACATATTATTTATCTTATATTAAAAAGTCCATAATAACATTAATATTTCAATTGCAATTTAATTTTTACTTTTCTTACCAAAACAGAACAAACTTTTTATTGTGTAATCTCATGTTTTCATTTTTGTACATTTATAAATACTAATATATAATCCAGTGGTAGTATTATTCTTGTACCTATTATAATTTATTGAATGAAATGTTTTAGTGTGGTAGTAAAATGAGAAACTGGAGAAACTAACTTAACATCTAGAAAATGCCAAAGAGTAATCAAAGGTGAATAATTAAAACGATGTGATAATTATATAATTCTAATAAAAATTCTCATTTGTTTGTTTTAGATTCCTGACTTAATAAGAACAATGCAGTTTTACAACTTGAAGTCTTATTATAAAAATATCTTATAATATAGAGTATTACTTATAAAACTACTGGTCTTCTTTAATTATATATACCAGGGGTGGCCAGCGAGAAGAGATTGTGAGCCACAAAATATAATGAAAAATACGTTAGGGCCAAAAGTAGAAAAAAATGTTCTCAATTATCGTAAAATATGAAAAAGAGCCTTGATTTTTATTATTATATATAGATTAGATATCAAATGTAATAAAATGTGTAAAATGTGAAACAAGATAATAACATCATGAAATTTTCATTATAATAATAGTATACATTTACTCATTTTGACGACGCAATGTTCAATCACTCATTCCTACATACTACTTGCTGATTTTTTTTTTAATTATTAACATTACTGTAACTTAATAATACATAAAATATATTATATAATATGCAGTAAGATTAAAAAAATCCTGGAATTTTTTTTTGGGAAAAAATTTGGATCTCCTATTGATTTGGGATTATTCCATTTTAAAATCAGGCATAATTTACTAATTGTTTACGTAATTTTCACAATCATATCATTTCTGTAATGGATGTTTTCGTGATCGCATGAAAGCAAATCAGCCCTCTTCGTCAAAATTTCGTGGTTTGAACAGCTGGTCATAATTTAATTTGTGTTTTGAACTGGGAAAAACAGATGCGCAAATGCTGGACTGTTGGAAAAAAGTTCATAAAGTTAGAGCATTAAAAAAAAAATGTTTAAAATTGGTTCAAGACAAAATTTAATGTTGGCCCTCTGACATTAAGACAGAGGGCCGACTTGTTTTCGTGTGATCAAACAATACAAGAACTGACACGATTGTGAAATTACATAAACAGTTAGTAAATTATGCCAGATTTTAAATTCAATAATACCCAAATCGATAAGAGATCCAATGTTTTTCTAAAAATTAATTCCAGGAATATTTTGATCCTACTACGTATATTACCTATACATGGAGGTATCAATTATAAAATTTGTCATTGATTTCTTCAGTAAGACCAGACACTTTACCATTTTACACAAATAATTTTCTATTTCCACCTGAATGTAAGGAAGGCTTTCAATAATTTTCTTCAAACATTTTAAATTACTTATTAAATGAGTTGCTAGGCTGGGCAGAGTTTCTATTTAGTTATATTTTGATTTATGTATACTTTTGAAATTTGTATTATTTTCACTCTTGGTTTCAAGAGTCGCACTAGATTGATTTAAGAGCTGCAGTTTGGCCACCCCTGATATATACATATACTAAGTCCCAATTTAGATTACTTGTGTGTGAACAACCAAGTTATGTTTGTAATGGATCTGAGTAGATCGTCTATCCTCAGGCTTGCGACGCACTCGATCGCCATATCTGCTGGTACACCAAATGCATACCCATAGGGTATAATATGAAAAAGTTGGTATAATTGTCGTAATAATGATGAACCATTTCATGACCAAGTGTGACTACTAATGTGCAGTAACACCCACATATATATAAGTGACTTATTCTTTTCACTTTACCTTTTCTTTTTTTTTCATCATTTTTTTCCACTATTTATACATGTATTTATACTATATTCTTTTTTAATATATAATGACAAGTTGATGTATGTGTGTTCTTCAAAGGTTCCTTGACTATTCATTTATCAGTTTAATTAAAAGTTAATATGTATGTTATTATTTACTATTACGGTAGGGATCAGTTGTTCAATTCCAAATCTAGATTGTCAAATGTCAATTTATTCACAGTGAAGTGATTACATGTATTTCTGAAGTTTCTAAGTAAGAGCTAATTTAATTTGAAAGATTAAATTAAATGATAAATGTGCATTCACCTCATGTAAATTAAAAACACATTTATATGCATATAATTTTAGGATTAATTCGATTTGCATTAATGACTGCATATAAATGAGATATTTGTGAATAATTTATTATTTACTATTACAACCTGTGAACTAATTATTTAATAAATCCCATATTGTAAAATGGGATATAAGTCGTACGAGAAAAAAAGAAAATGCACAGATCTGTTTGGTTTTATATAACTACAATAAAATATTATATTTGATGTTTAAATACATTTTTTTTTTCGTTTTTCATTAACATTTTTCCCTTCATTTCCAATTACTTTTTAAAATTATTTATTAATGAATATTTATATTTTGACTTGTTGTAGGAGGTGAAGAAATGAAAGGAAGTGTGGTAGAAGTGGTCAGAAAATATGAACGAGTAACTATGGTGAAAGTAATGTTATAGGATAAGGTATTAAATATAGTCGGTGCATATGCTTCACAAGTGGGATATGAGGAGGAAAGATGCAAGTAAATTATATACTCGGAATTAAGGATATTGTGATTGAATGGACATGTGCAAGTAATAGAATAAAATGCATGGAGGGTGTGGATTTGGAAAAAGGAATGAGGCAGGACAAAGAGTAGTATTGATTAAGCATTAGCGTACAAATTAGTGATTGTCAATAGTTTTTTTTTAGTAAGTTATAATCTATAAGAGTAGAGGGGACAAGTTATAAATTGACTATTTTAAGTAGAAGCGATGAAGTTTAAAAACTTGACTTGTACAAACTGCAAGGTATAATCCCTTCATAAATATGGAGGATACACTCATTCATGCTTTAGGCACCAAAATCCTGACAAAATGGGTAGGTACTTTTAATGTTTCAATATTAATATACCAAGATTATTTATTAGATATTTTGTGAATATATTTTTATGTTATGTTTCATTATCATTTGACAAAAGTTTGCAAATAAAATGAGTAAATTCTTTTCTTTTAAAACTTTTAAACAAAAATTCTGTTTCCATCATACTCTGGTAAACCTAAAAAATCTTAATATATAATCAAACTCAAAATTGAAAAATTCTTAATAGCTTTAATTTTACCATGCTTATAAGTCTAAATTAATGAAATAATACACTACTTTCAACAGCAAGGTGTATTATTATTATAATAGGTATAGTACCTATAGCTTATGGAATTATTACATTATATGTATTATAAGATATTATCTTTCCATTTCGTGTTAGATGCCTCTGTCTTATCAATGCACTTTTAATTTTCAATATATGTTAAATTAAAAAAATTTGAATGGTCCAAACAGTCCAAAATATTTTTCTTCCTACGACAGGATTTTGACAGTATATTATTAGCAGTGGCATAATTTAATTAATTTCTGCAGGTAGAATTTTTAAACAATAATAACTAGAAATTGAGTGTGATGACTGAAAAAAGTAATAATAATGCCCTAAAAATGAATATAATGACTAAATTTTAGATTCTGATCGGTAAAAAAATATTTTTTCGTTTTACATTGATATTTGTTTTATATTTTTCTGTAGGCAATTAATCGACCAAAGAAGTCGTCATGATCTAACTTTATAATGTGTATCTATTTTTTGGCATAAAATTTCATCAGAATGTACTTTGAAGAGGTAATTTGTCGAATGTGGATGGAATTTTTTGGTAATTAAAATTCGATTAACTATATTATTATTACTAGGTTGTGATACTTTTATAATTTATTACAAAACTAAGGAATAGTACATTAAATTATCAATTAAAACTAAAAAGTATACCAAATTAATGTTTTAATATTATATTTTATAACTCTCGTGATCTATCCTGTAGTAGTGTAGTCTGTTTTTATGTACCTAGTATTTTTATTAAAGACTGTTAACCTTTTTGTGAGGTATACTTATGCCTAAATATTAAAAAGACTGATTGAACTTTTCGTATGAACCAAAAAAAAAAAAAGGTCACTTTTAACAATATTGGCCGACAAGCTAATACTTCTTTAAAAAAAAGAAAAGATCATTAACTTTTTTTTTGTTTTGAACCTTACACACGAATAGCGACTGACAATATGATTTGGCTGACTGAAGGAACTTTGGGGGGCAAATTTCCCCCCCTCCCGCTAGTTACGTCCCTGAGTACCTATATACCTACGTTATGGTGTCGTCCGTTAATTATCTGATTAGTTTAAATACGAGAAATTTCGACTGTTTTATCATCGATTCTATACGAGAATGAACTTTCGACGGGTACGCTGGTTCGAATCACATTCTGTCTATCTGGTTTTTTTTTTTTTTTTTTTTTTATATCTAAAATCCTAATAATATAATATATTCTTAGGTATCCAGACATTCCTCCCGGTTTTTTTATACCCAGGACATTCCCTCCCCCTCTCCGAAAAATGTTTTTTTAAATATTCAAATAAAAACAACAGCTATTAGGTACTATATATTATAATAGATAAATATTATATACAATTAAGGGCGTTGGATATAGGTCGTTTGTAAGGAGTTTAACGTAGGCAATACAATTGTCATTTTTGTGTGCGTGCGTGCGAGCTGTGTGATTGTGTGAGTGTTCTTCAGTGTGTGGCTTTACCCCGTACCACTTGTCCGTTCCACTAATGCCACCTCATATTATAATATTATTATGACGACCTGCTAAAATAATATTTATATCTGTATAAAACCGGTTTTGACAATAATAATGAAAAATGTGATCGAAATAAATCCATAGACCTTATTATTATTATTATTGTTTATCATAAAACTTTACTATATTATAGTAGTAGTAATAGGTACCACGTTTTATATACCTACACGTATTTTCTCAAACACGACATAATCGATTTTCGTTTATACTGACTATACTCATATTTCATTGTTATATAGGTACCTACTGTATATATTTAATGCAATCAAAATAATAATACTTTTTTTTTATTTATTTTTCTCTTTTGTATAATACATATAATATTAAAATGAGCTGAAATGAAACAAAATTTTTTATATGAAACATGATTGCGAGTACCATATCCAACAGTTTCGAACAACTTATACCTAGAAAAGTAAAATAAAATAATGTGCACGTCTGTACACTTGTATACTTATTACATTGTTTACTTACAAGTTTAAATATTATTCGTTGAACTTTTGTACAATTATTTTATTTCTATCATTTAATTTTGGATTTAATATTTCTGGAAGCATATATTCGAAATACAATTTTACAAGAAATGGTTCCATTTTAATTTTAAAAAAATGAATCGTCTTTGTTGATTTTTTGAAATAATAAACCTACGTAAATAACAAAACATGCCAATTAAAAATTATTAGTATTTAATAAACAAAGATTTTCAGTTATTAATTTGTTGTGTCGTATATTATAATAACATTTTTAAGAATTTTTTTACTATTTTTGGATTATTTGTATCTATACATTTTAATAAGTTATAAAATAAGCAATTCTAGGTTGAAAAATGTAAAAGAATAAAAACCAATTATTGCGAAAAAATAGTCTGCAAAAAACAATATATATTTATTTTTAGTTTCTGTAAAACAGAAAGGTCAACTTACCTTTTGGAGACCAGATAACAAAATATGCGTGCATCCTCCGAGTAATATGCAATCGTCCCTGTATTTGATAAAAGTAGTTGTGGTTCACATTTATACGTAGTTCATCATTTTCTAGACATGCCCATTTTAAAATGTTGTTTTCAATAGCTTCTCTAGGTGACATTTCAGATTACCGGAGAATATGATTTTTTGAAATTTTTGGACGATGGTGCAATGAGAATTTGGCAGTCGGATTTAGTTTAGAAGTTATAGCAATTTAAAGTTAGGTGATTTTACGCTATTTTACTTATATATCCAGTCAATTTCGCCCGTACCTATACGTCCCATAATCTAATAGTGAAATACGGAAATTCAAAGAGCCCGGGATCCCGGTTTGAAACTGTTAACGCCTATTTGTTGTGCATTTTTTCTTACATTTTTAATTAACTTATTGTATTTTTTTTTAACGTCAATAAAAAAAAAATTCCAAAATTTAAATTTTCCGGTTGAAATATAAAAAATTAAAAAAAATATAAAAACCACTAGGTATTTTAGAAAAAAGAATTGAGAACAATGTATTAAATAAACAAAAACAATTGATTTTACACCAATTCTTTAAACATGATAACATAGGTACTTTTTAAAAGTTTTTGATAACTCGAAATTTTTAGTAAGTCGAATTTTTTTTTCCCCTTGAACTTTGAGTTACCGAGAGTCGACTGTATCTATAATATTATGCCTAATATAATAACTGTTATTTTTATTTGAATATTAAAAAATGCATTTTGGGGGGGGGGGGAATGTCCTAGGTATAAAAAAAATATAATTATATAATTGATGGACTTGTTTATGGAACGGTAGGTATTAATACGATTATTTAGTACTGAGGTAAGTATTGGGGCGAGTGGAAATGTAGTATAAAAAGATGCCTATATAATACTCCTTAGAATCGTGTGGAGGCAATATTATTTCCGATAAAATACATAAACCGATGTATACGAATTGCAAAAGTAATTCTAATAATTAGGTGTTGTACTCAATAAGAGTTAAACTTCAATGGTGTCACACTCAACCGGAGTTTGAAATTCAATGTTTTGCACTCAAAAGGTGTTACAACTTTACAACAAAAAGTCTGGCATAACTTACATAACATAAGGGACCTCTGTCGCTCGGTAAATTTTTACTCAAAACATAATAGTTCCATCAGTACGTCCGATTTTAATTTTGTAAACTGATTTAAATTTCTAATGAAGTCTGTTTTGTAACGGCTTTTTCAGATTTACAATATTATTTTGAAATATTTTGCAATATATGAGAGAAAAATTCAAACTTTGTCTATAAAAAAGTGTACATTAAAATTAATGTTTTTTAAATGTGAAATGACGGTCACAAAGACAATTTTGTAACGCTTCCAAATATATTTTCAGAATAATTTACATAAGAACATATTTTGTTTGATCGTACTGATGGAACTCTTAAAAATAGTTGAATTACACCACAAAGATATTTTAGCGGTTTTAGGAGTTTTGGATAGGCAATTTTATCAGTATTCAGGACTGTTGTAAGTTAATAAATACCTACTATTTTTAAAATCTTGATAGGGTAGGTACTCATTATATTATTCTAAGAATTATTTTTGTGATTACGAATCCGCCGCGGTCGCTTTTATAGCCTATACCTAGGTGATGTGACAATATTATTATTTTTATCAATATTATTTAGCACGACTTAAATAGGTACTTATATAAAATATTGTTGGTATAATATAAAAATATCAAGTACCTATAGGTATATAAAATACTGAATTATTTTTTATATTTATATTTGCTTATATTAGTATAATGTTAGGTATCTATTGTTATAATATTATTGATATACCTTTTCGAAAAAAAGAACATTTTTATGTAAGACAAAAAAAAAATATAAAGGTAATTCGACATCGTTGACCCTCTGGAGAATACTTCAACAATCTCGACAGGTAAATTCATTAAATGACATTTTCTAATTTTGAGAGATATATTTAATAACTGAAGTAAATATGGAATTTTTCTACTTTACCGGACCATCGGATTTTCTGCACTTTTTTTGAAAAATATAAATTTTTTGATGAAAAAAATAACGGTGATGTCAGATGATGTTAGCGCTTGGACTTAGCTTTTAATCGTGAACCGCATAATATGTTGTTCTAAAGTTCTGTGCATCAAAATTAAGACATCGCAATCCATGGCCGTATCTGAAGAGGGGGTGGACCGCTCCCGAAATGTTTTCAACGAAAATGTATTTTGACACATACTTAAAACAATTTCATATGGACTCAAATTGTAAGATATATTTTAGATTTAGACACTTCTATAGGAATAATCTAGATACGGGTTTGCCGCAACCATAAACAAACGATATAGGTACACATAATATTTTATAATATTTTCGTAGTCGGTGTAACAAATCGAAAAAGATTATTCGTCTGCCCGTGTAATAACAGTGTAATCGAATGCTCAAAAGATAAATAATTGCGATAACACCGATAGTGGTTTCACGAGACTATAATCAACGCGTAGCCGTGTTAGGTGATACATGTAGACGAAACAAAATAATAATATGTGCTTGTTTGGTTATCTAACTGTTACCCCTTAATAAATACTGCGACAGAGGCCATTCTCAGGAGTAACGATTAGGCATTTTATGTGGCATGTATATTTTGGTTGCAACGCGTCTCCTATTCGGCGTAGGGGCCGTCGATACCTATACCTAATCTTATCCAGTTAAGGAGTAGTCGGCTGACTATTTCCCACTACACTAACCGGCCTTTTGAACCGGGTCGTTAGACTGATATAAATAAAGTTTTCTAATTTATTTTAAACAGGTCCTAGAAACTATGACCTGCGTTCGTTTTAACTCTAACACAATCCAACACAATCTAAAAAAGATTTATTATTATTAACCCAAAATATTATTATAAAATATAAATACACTTTCACCCGAGTAACCCTGATTTCGGAGGGTAGTTATTAAATCCACAGGTGAAGCAGAGTACGAGTTTCAGCGAGTTTATGAAAAATATGAATTGCTATTTAATGTTTTAATTTTACTGATATATTTATATGTTTTCACTCGACCAGCGTGTATAGATGTTTCGACTCGACTGTTATATATTTTGAAAATATACATCGTACTCTGCGCCACCGTATGCCTCTTCTTCTTCTCCTTCGTCTTCTCTCCCAACTATTTGGGGTCGGCCACTTCGGTCCTACACTTCCACTTAACTCTATCTCCCGTATCCTCTTCACTTACTCCCATCTTCCTCATATCACTCGCCATCACATCCCCTCATCTCTTTTTCGGTCTTCCTCTTCCCCTATTACCAATAACATGAATTTCCCTTACTAATCTTACTGCCTCAGTCTCTTCCTTCCTTAATACATGCCCGAGCCATCTTAATCTATTCTCTCTCATTTCGTCTACTATCGGAGCTACCCCTATACTATCTCTGATATACTCATTCCTTATTTTATCCTCTCTAGTAACTTCACTCCACCTTATGCCTACCTAAGTAAAAACACCGAGAGAGACCTAAAGTGACGACTCACTGAAACTGTATCGTTACATGGTCATATCCACAGATATATTATAAAATACTAGATAGATAACTTGTTATACGACCCTATATAGGACATTGATGCCGACGTCATGTGCATGGTAATCAATGTTATTGTTTATTATCCACAGTTTATATTTTATATATTTGTGTGAAAATCAGTTAAAGTTTGTCATCATTCTGTAAGCATTTTTTTGTAATTCGAATTCATTTTTTAAACGATTTATCATTAATTAAGTATATATAAGTTTTTTGAGAAATAATACTGTTAAGAGGCCACCTGCGATTTTTAAGGGGTTCTGTACAGGCAATTTTTAAGAAATATTATGAAAAATAAAAATCTAACAATTTAGATATATTTATGTACATTTTACAATTAATCTAAAAATAGCACCGTACCCGTATCACTTTTTATTGTTGTGTAATCACGAAATTTCCACCTAAAAGACCAATAAGCGTGACGAAATTGTGGAACTATGGAAAGTCAGATTTATAATCTGTAAACAGATTTAATTGCGTCGGCCTGTCTTCTAGGGATCGATCGAGGCATTTTTATTTATTATTACAGATTAAAATATAATCAATGTTTAAAAATTGTGATTTTTAATGATAAATAACACAACTAAAAAATAAAATTAAAATAAACACCTTGATCGATCCCTAGAAGACAAACTGATGAATTCTGAACAATTTTCAGAATTAAAATCCGACTTTTCAAAGTTCCACAGTTTTGTCACGCTTTTTGGTCGATTTTTCGTTGGTGTTGCGGCCTCTTAATTATTTAATTTTAAAAATAGTTCACCTGTGGAGGAATTTGGTGTTTGATTTCTAGAATATAATAAACGTCCTTCACGCATAAAGTGTTTCTGTTGTATATAGGTTGACAATGTTGATAGGTACCTAATTCAAAAATGTATCGAACTTACTGTTCTCTGAATTTAATAAGAACTCAAATCTGGCCTTGCTCGGTTCTCGCCCGAGTGTAACGGGTTACACACAACATACGTAAATTATATTTAATAAAAATATTGATAAATATCCAACGACTTGAAATATAATATGAGTAGGTATAATACAATAGGTATAGTAGGTAGGTGCCTACTCTGCATAATATTATGGGAATTCGGTCGGACTTTTCGTTCTCGAGTTTTTATATAATATGTGGAAATGTTTATGCCTATAATATTATTTGTATGTCAATTAATTATTTCTGACTGAAAATATTATGTGGTAATATATATACCTAATTGATAAGGTTATTATGTAAACATTGACTACCATGCATATGGCGGCTGGCTTCAAATAATATCTTCAGCACGATTATAAAGATTATTAGAATCTATAATAATGATTATACAGTACCATCTGTTATCTGAATAGTTTAAATACGAAAAATTTCGACTATAATATCATTCGAGTAAATAGCTTGGTGGTATAAGACGTCGATTTCGGACTTTCGATACGGATACACCGGTTCGAATTCCATCATGCCGATTTGATTTTTTTCGCCTTTTTTTTCTGGATCTCGGCGTCCACGAAGATAACGACGAGTGTTAATGTTTATCCGATATAATATGCTATATGTGAACGAAATGTTAATCGTTGAAACTTTTATTATTACGTATTTATCATTATATTTATTATGTTTTTTTCTGTTCATTTGAGCTACGCATAATATTGTACTTACCGAGTAGATACCTATTAATAATACCCTGTGGCAAGTTCGTAGTTTTATTTTCGGGCATTCGTAGATTTCCATCTGGGGACAATAGTTTTATAAAACACCGAGAAAGGTAAGTCCGACAAACTGATTCACATGTTAGGTATCTTTACTATATTATTTTATATCTCAAAGTAATGAATTTCAAATCGTCGGACTTTTATAGTATTTTTCACAATTTTATTTATATTTATTTTAATATATTCGGGTGAATTTTTATCGAGAGGACTTTTAAACATTTTCATAAACATAAAACTTGAGAATGATAAGTACGACTGAATTTACATATGTAGAGTAGACAGGTACCTACTATATTATATTATTGTATTAATTAAATATTAATTTTATTATTTTAAAGGCTATTTTCTAGAAAGCGAACGCCAAATTCCGCCGCAGGTGAAATATTTTTAAAATGAATTAATTAACATTATTATTTCTCAAAAAACTTCGGTCACCGACTATTCCAGATCCTGATAAAATACATAATATGAGGTGTACGAATTACACTATAAAGTAATTCCACTTATGTGATGTTTCACTCAAAAAAAGTTACACTTACAAGGTGTCACACTGAAATGGAGTTACAAATTCAAGGTTTTGTACTCAAATTACAAGTAGTCTCATTTAAAAGAAGTTAAGCTTACAAAGAGTTGCACCCGGTAGGTATTGCACTCAAGCTAGTCATAATAATAGTATTATATAAGCTTACTATATTGCATACCTATATATATTACATACCAGCTGTATATAGGCAATACCTATAGACAATTATTGTCTATAGATCATATTGTATATTATGTGTGTGCAGGTACCGCTGTCGCAGGCATGTGGCTTGATCAGGGCCGAAGGGAATGGGGGTTTTGGGGGTCGTAAAGACCCCTCACTTAGAAGATAAGTTGGTAAAAACTAAGTCAGTCGGCAATTATTCGGTATAGTCGATTAGTCGGAAAACTTGATAACCTTTTTTTTTTTGCTGCTTATTAAGTTGGTAAAAAATAATTGGTTGGTAACTTTTTGCTTATTTAATAAATGCTCATTAGATTTATCGACATGCAGTTGGGAAATTACGATTAAAATTTATTTAAAGACTTTCAGATAATAATATTTTAAATTATAATTATGTATTTAGTTGGCCGTGGAAAAATTTCAATATTATTTAATATAAGTATTATTTTAGAAAATGAATGTCAATCTCTACCCCGCGATTCATCGAGAATATTAAATTAATATCGTATAGGTACCCGCACAATGTTATGTTTCGTACAAATAAATTTGGGTGGGTAACAGATTAAATATACTTGAAAATCGTATTAATTTTATTTATACCTATTATTTAGTAGTTAAAATCTGAAAACCTAATCATATCTGTCACCACCACGACTCACGAGTTGGACGATTTTAATATTTTATAATATTTAAGGTGGAAATTCATAATTTCGAGAAAAAGTCTCCATTAAAATGTAGAAAAGATGTCAAAAAGTCTTATGTTTTTTATAGAGTTAAAATCGGATTAACCAAAATTTCACAATTTTGTCACAACGAAAGCATTTTTCTGTTCAAAAAGTAATTATATTTAAATATAATATATAACATAGTTTTACGTAGATATTGCCTATATTCAACTCCTCAGAAACCGCTCGGTTTGCAGTTCAATTTTTATAGAATGCTGATTTTGTATAAAAATATAATATTTGAGTGTACCCTTTTGGGGGTCCTTTTGAAAAACAGTACCCTATGTCCTTTATGTGCTAGGCCAACACTGGAGGTAAGCAAGCATAGGTATATTATAAGATATAGTATAAGAAAATCAATTGTAAATGCACCGTTTCTCTCTGCACAGTCATTGGTAAGTAAGTTCAAATTTTAAAAATGTGCACTATGGAAAATCAGAAAAATTTGTCATTGCAAATATTATGCATTAGTAACTACGGTATATAGATGGACACAACAGTAATATAAGATGTCTACTGTCTAAATTTGTACTTAAAAACTTAAAATTAATCACAGTACGGCTCACAAAAATATGTGGATGGCATTTAGCGTACCGAGTGGTCATATCTCGTCAAAACAATTGATTCTCAAATGACTCAATTTATGCCGTGCTAAATACCGCATGCATTCTATAAGAATTTGTTAACCGACCAACAATCGTCTGTGTCTAATATATTGGAAAAATTTACCAACCTGCACTGAGATGTTGTCACGAAACCCGCTAATATCACCCTCACAGTTTCGTGAGCTATACAATGGTAAATATTTTTTTGATATATAATATTAAACTCTAGTAATATATTATATAGGTAACGAAATTTTTCGAGCGAAGTGAGAACATTTTTTTCTAAGTCATCATTATTAAGCACAAGTCGTCAATTTCATACATCACGACCCCTCAAAAATATTACTTAGCGTCGGCCCTGATCTTCATCATAGTTTTAGGGAGATGGGATAATTTTTTAGAAATATTCTAGACCCAAAAATATATATATATAAACTAATAATACAAATATAAAATGTACACGCACCTAATATAAACTCTTGTAAATAAGCAAATGCATTTTAACAAGCAATATAATTTTAATTTTTTCATTATTAAGTGTATTTTTCTTTTTTTCATTTTAGCAACATTTTGTACCATTTTTCCTACTGGAATGACTATCTCTGATACACCAGATAACGTTTTTCTCAACTAATAAATTTAATAGACTTTTACTATCTGAAAACTTTTTGGCAGCCAATTCGTTAGCATATTATTATTCCTGCTAGAAATGTTCATCTATTCATAATAATAAGCGTAAATTACTACAATAGTAAAATAGAGAGCTTGCCAAAACTAAAACAGATAACAGCAAATTTAATTTTTCAGCTAACGGGCAACGCAATATTACCGCCCTAACCGCTAGATAACGATGAATACACGGACCAATTTATATTAGTTTTATTAGGTATATAAAATAGGTATATCACATTTTTTATCAAGATATCACAGTATCACTAAAATTGGTTTAGTCGGTTTACGAAATTATAATGATTAATAACGGTTCCATTATTAAAGTGTCATATTGGTGGGGTATTTTTGTATAAATATATAGCGAAATTAATTAATTACCTTTCTAATTTGGTATAATATCACATGGGCTTTAGGGGGCGATTGCTCCTATCGTCCACCCTCAAATACGTGTCTGCGCGGTCGATTATATTTCATTGACAATAATTCAGGGAGACAAAACGGGTTAAAATTTTTCGGGTTTCGGGTTACGGATTTAAACCGGTTAAAATTTTTCCGGGTTTCTGATACGTGGTTAAAAAACGGTTTCAATTTTTTCCGGGTTCGATGTTGAAAAACGGATAATATTTTTTTGGGGTTACGGGTTTCGGGTTTAAAACGTGTTAAATTTTTTCCGGGTTACGGGTTTCGGGTTTAAAACTGGTTAAAATTACGGGTTTCGGGTTAAATTTTTTCCGGTTAATGGGTT